>JAADKT020527433.1:0-12339 GCA_011763395.2 Chrysaora chesapeakei
CCAGATATGACTGTTGTTGCTGGAGCATGAATCTTGAAACCCTTTAATGTTATTACTTCAACGGTTATTTGGTCCTGCAAAAGAGGAAATGTAATTGGATATACTCTGATTATAATTGCTCACCAAGAGAGTCTGATTAGCAATCTTTGACCAATCAACCAACCAACCAACCAACCAACCAACCATCCAATCAATCAGTCAATCAAGCTATCAATCTACAAATCAATTTACCAATCAATTATCCCAGCAATAAATTAATCAATCAACCAACCAACCGATCCACAAACCGATCCACAAACCAATCGACCAACCAATCAACCAACCAATCAACCAATCAATCAATCAATCAATCAATTAATCAACCAATCAATCAATCAATTAATCAACTAAACCAACCAACCCATCAATCAAGCTATCAATCAACCAATAAATCAACAAATCAACCATCCAATCCACCAACCAATCAACCAACCCATCAATCAACCAACCAGCCAACCAACCAATCAAGCGATCAATCAGTCAATAAATGAATCGATTAATTAAAGTTGTTACACGCCAAGCTAGAATCAGCCACTGTTTAAATTAGTATAATGCCCGAAAAATGATGAAGTTGGAAGTTTAGCTTACTTTTGAATAAATAATTGTTTTTCCAGAATGGGGATCTGTCCCTTGAGCCATGCCAGTGAGTGTTGTGTGACCAGGTACAAGCGCAGTGATGAGTCCTACATGGTTCACTGAGGAAACTGTCCTATTTCCAATCTCAAATACAGTTGTAGACTGAGGCTGTGGTCCACCGTGACTTCTAACCTGATAAATCAAAGAAAAATACAAGGGATAGCCTGCGGGCAGACTTCACTGTCCATTGCCAAGGAGAACCTATGGAGATATAGACTGGCTGGCTACATGAAGAAGCGTATTTCATGTTTGCCAAACGAGCAGTCATTGTTGACCTTTTGCGAAATGTTTGGCCATTTGGCCAAACCACAAAACATTACTCCTTGAACAGTTTTTGCTTTATACAAGCATGAAATGTTTTTGAAGTTTTTCAAAAACAATACTAAAGCGAATTCTGCTTGTCAAGCAATGTTTTGTGTTGTGTGCAACTGACCAAACAAGTCTTATAAAGCAAATTTCAAATGTTGGTCCAAAAATGTTCCATCGTTTGGCCAAGGCCTAAGAGCTTGGAAATAAAAAATAAATACACCCTTGAGTGACTCTATGTAAGCTCTTGAAGACAATAAAAGCCAAAGAAGCAACAGACCTGTAGCTTTTACTCTGCCAAATGACTAATACATCCGTATACGCTTTATAATTAAATCTAGTTGTGACTGACCTGAAATGTTGCTCCAGCTATCAAAAGAATATGTCTTGGGTCCAAACGAAGGGGAGGAAAAACCTTCAAAGAGAAAAAGCAATGTTTAATAACTTGACTATTGAAAAAGTTTAGTGAGCCGAGTTGTAAACGTGTTCTATAAAATAAGTGTTCTAAAGGACCATAGACAATGAAACAGGTTTTCTTATTTTAGTCCCGCTAAGTTCTGTGGATCTTACTGAAAGAATTTTATTTGAAGCCTGCTTCTCATTAATCGTAGATCGCCGGCTATCCTGGCCTTACGATGCTTGCGAATATACGAGAACATCAACATTCTTTCAATGATCACTAGCCATCGGCGTCCATCAACGGACTTCTTGCTCAGCTGATTGCTTCATCAAAACCAATAGAGTTTTTCTTGCGGCTGTTGGCCACGGTCACCAATAGTAAAATTCAAATGATAACCAAGTAAAATTTAAATGATAACGAGGACTTTCGGTAATGAAAAGATGTCTAACTGTTTACCAAACTGAGAACACGGGACAACACGGAGCAGGAAGATCACAGATTGCCCCAGTCAACCAGCATATGAGAACAATTGTATCGCCAGTGATCGCAGACGGTCCCCAATTTTCGGCGATCAGGTTTACGACATAAGAGAACCCGAGTTAAGTACAAGAAAGTATGCAGGTATAAAGAAATTTTCCAGAATCAAACATTTATGGATCATGCTTTTAAAACAACAGGAGGTGAAAAGTGAAAAAAAAACAGTCCAAAATAAAACCAAACAACAACCGACTAAGAAGGTATGTGTTCTTTATAAGGATGTATCAGGAAAATGTGGTCCGAAGACAGTCAACGGTAAGCCCTCTAATGTACACACTATGGCAGCCTTGTACATTATACACGTATACTGTGCACATATACAAATCCTATAACATGCACAAAAGCAGCCTAAAAACTCTAGCAACAGAAGGCGTCAGAGAGAAACTTTTGTCTCAAGCAGAAGAATAGTTGACACACAGTATGTGTGAATACCTACAAAAGAAGAAGATTGCCAAAACTTTTTTATTTCATTTATACCTGCACATCTCGGGGTTTGCTCCTGATTTGTCGTCCATTTGACTGAACTGCATGGTATGTCAGTGTTGTTACTCCAACTGCTAAGCCTTGTAAAGTGTATAATGCTTTATTGAGAAAACCTGACTTCGCGTCTGTGCCTTTGAATTCTGGCCTAAAGGACAATTCGAAATATACAATGAAAATAAGTAGCTAAGTTAGTAGGTCGGTAGGTTAGTAGTCGAAGGCTACCCAAAGGCTCCATTTCTAGTAGTGGCAACCCGTTAAGGCAGAGGTGGGTGCCACCTCTACCCTGATCTGAAGATCAGTAACCTCATTCCTAATCTTTCTTGCAGAGTGCTAAGAAAAGGGGAAGGGAGTATTGTTTTTATTAAAGTGTTTGGCATGATTCGGCCTTGGCTTGGGCCAGCGACTTTGTGACTCGTGGGCGAGCTCTTTACCACAAAGCCACATAATAAAATACAATGACATGCCAGTTGCTGGAAATTATTACATACGATATATTACGCGAGTGTTGTTATCAAACGAATAGAAGGCAGCAGAAATAGCAACAGAAGAGCCGGTACGACCATCAGTAGTAGTAGCAACATCTTTAAATGCAGCAGCAGTAATTGCAACAGTAGCACCAGCAATAGCAGCAGTAACAAAAGTAGTACTAGCTGCAGTAGCCATAGGTTTAAAAGCAGCAGAAATGGCAAAAGCAGCAGCAGCAGTAGTAGCAGCAGCAGCAGTTAGTAGAAGCAGCAGTTAGTAGAAGCAGCAGTTGTAAAAGCCGCAGTAGGAGAAGCGACAATTACAACGACAGCAAAAGCGGCAGGAGCAGTAGCTGCTATATTGCTTCTATATTCTACAGCTTTAAGGCTTGGTAGATATATAGCTGTAGCTGTAATAAACGTTCGTGGGCAGAAGTAGGTATATCGTAGGTCGTAGGTGCAATGCATAACTGAAAACCATGCCCAAAACTCTGAGTTTACTTACTTGAAGTCGATGATTTGTGATGATAATTGTGGAGCAAGTTTCATCATCGTCATATCTCTGACACTTAGAAGATTCCCTTCATGATCTTTCATTTGAACAACTGCTTTTATTGTTTTATGCAGCTCGACCTAGAAATAAGAAGCAAAGGATATCAACTGAGCCTGAGTGTGCCGTTCACATTTGAGATGGTTTAGAACTGCCAAGTAAACATTTTTTACAACAAAATACTTTTGAATCACTCAGAATAGTAAACTACAGTACATCTAAGATAACTCTGCAGGGTTGTCGAATTACTTAAGCTGATAAAAGATGGAGAAGTTTTCATTACAAAAGGCAACTATCTAATAAGCGAATACTTTCAGTATCTATTGAAAGTGTCTATTTCAACTGAATGAGCTTTATTTCGAATTTGCCAATTGGAGTGGCAGTGCAATGTCAGCATAAAAGATGTGACAGCTTAAGAAGTTACCACTTTAATGAGGTGTTTTCTTACTCAGAATTCATTATATGACATTGAAACAACAACAATAACAATGGAACATTGTTTGATTTCCACAAGCAAAATATTTTAACGACTAAGTTTAGCAATGTGGTCAAAATTTTTAACATTTTGCTTGCAAGCGAGTTTCGCCATTGAAAAGCAATGTTTGATGGTTTGGCGAGGGCCTAAGAATGGTAATGAAAGAAGTGAAAGAAGTAAAAATAGATCGAACATTTTGTAAATGTTCTCCACACGTTTGAATATTTTGTTGATGTAAGAACATTAATTAACGAAGGTGCCTGATCGAAACGTCAAAAGCATCATGTCTGGACTTTGTATACATTTTCTATATATTTCATATATTGCTCAACAGAGCTATTGATCTATTCTGTATAAATCATATAGCTACTACGCACCTTGTCTGCAACAACAACTTCAATTATATGAATATCGGAGAATCTCAATTCAGCTTTAGCTGGGCTCTCTGAATCTAAGCACATATCGTAGACAGAGACAGCAACGCGGCCAGCAGATTTAGGGGTTACCTGAAACAAAATAAGAAGATACCAATTGCTATTGCTTTGCTTTTTTGAATAAGAAATCAAAAATCTGCCACATACTAGATTTATTCCAATTATCGCGGACTAAGTCCCAGTTATCGCTCATCACACTGGGACTATCAAAGCAAACCAAGATCGTTCAAACTGGTTTGAGCTTCCAAGCAATCCAACTCAATAGCGGTAACTACGACTAGTAGAATAGGTCCACAATATACAAAACAACGAAGTTACAAAACGGCACCAAAGAGAGCAGGGAAATACACTGTAACCGTGCTGCTATAAAACTTAACAAGGTACAATATATATATATATATATAGAATAAAGCGTAAAACTACATGAAAAAGCATGTAAAAGAGTTAATTTCGGCAAATTCTCTACACAACCCATTATAAAAGAAATCGCTCATCTTAAAGCAATGTCTCGTGCCGTGGCCAAAGGCACAAACATTGCTTGATAAGCGAATTGCAATTGTTTGTCAAACAATGTTTGATCGTTTGGTCAGGGCCTAAGTTATACATGACCTATAACACTCACAGTGATCCCTGATTTTGCTTTGTAAAACACATCAGCCAATGCCTCATCACTGTCTTTAATAAGAAAATGTCCTGAGCCATCTTTGATTACCAGCTTTGCCTGAAAAATAATAAGGTTCGATCTCGTGCATCAATCAGGCATAATACATCACTATCATGAAGAGCTCGATTGCAAAATTGTTATTTCATGAGAATTGTTTTTATTGTGTCTCTCCACGTCTCTCTATTCTCAATTAGCTGTTTTAAGAGTTCAACAGAATTGGCTGATTGGATTCCATGTATCAATCAAGCATAAAACATATCTCCATGTATCAATAGGCATCAAACATATCTGATTGAATTACATCAAAGGTTGCACAAACTTAATGTTGACGCCTCAGATTGATCGCAGGTCCGATTGGCTTTCGCAATGAAAAAGAGAAAAACCACATTCCTATGCCCAGTGACCGGAGACAGAGCTCTCCCCGAAACCTTGTAGGGCCAGTAAATATCAAGACCGGTTGTAATAAGTGGTGTTTATTATGTCTAAAGCCGTGGGTACACGTGCGATTTTTGCTAGCCAATGATGATGTCGCATTAAGCCGGGTTTTTCACATTGACGACGCAACACAGCCACATATTGATACAACATTTCTCCAATACATCTATTCTTCTCACTGCGCAAGTTGATTGTTAAAGCAGTTTTGGCGCAGCAATTTTGTCGCAGCTGGTAGCCACCTCAGGATTTCTCACAACAAGAAATTTTGAGAAATGTTGTGTGGCTAGAGCAGATGGAAATTTACACTTGTAGCCTCGCTTATACGGTGTCATAAAAAACGTCGATAAGTTTGAATATATCCACCCAAGTATCAAAGTTGTTTCAGTTTTGTTTCAGTTACCATATGTTCAAAGATGTTGCTATTGGCTTTACTATTGATTTTAAAATCAGCAGCAATAATTGCAAGTCGTTTCTGAAAGCGTACCTTATTCATAGGATGGTTGAACAGAACCAAAGAATTGGGCACAATCTGTCTTTCTCTGACCAGCAAAAGTTCCAAACTGCCTGATATTGGTGGGTTGATGGTAGCCTGAGGAAGATAAAATTAAACAGTACGTTCAGACCGTACAAAACATTGGCTAGATCGTAAGTCAAACATTTATGCCAGTCTGAATACTATAGTACTTCACTAAGATTATTCTACTAACTTTGCCTCTTTCACTGTGTATGTATGATTGCTATGCAGAAACCAGTTTTGATGATTATATTCAGAAAAGTCCAGCTTGGACTTCGAAATTTTGGGTTCTTAGGCCCTTGCTCAATGATAAAACATTGCTTGTCAAATATTTGAAATTTGCTTGTCAAGCAAAATTTTTTACCAGTTGGCCGCATCGTAAAAAACTAGTACGATTTTGTGACGTGTCAAAACGTTCAAACATTACTTGATGAGCAAATTCTAAAAGTTTGACAGTTTGATCGTTCGGCGAGTCCTTAAGCAAAGGGTCCTTTCGAAAAGCATTTTATTACTTTCTATTGCTTCTAAGACAATATATAGAATAAACCTTTGTTTACACTTGTAATAAAGTATCAAAAAATTAGCAACTACTATTACCTTCAGTTCTTCGTCATAAATCCCTGCTGCATAAAGAGCAACCTTGTTGTACCCTGCTATTTTCGCTTCTATTCTTACGAAGCCAGTCTTTGCCGACAGCTGAACTGCCTGATATGCTGTTAATAAAGACACTAAAATTAACAAAGGATTAAAAAAAGTCTTATTTTCGAAGTCCAACAAAGTTTTGCAGAAATTAAGAAATTTATTATGAGCAAGCTAAGATGGTATCTCGATCATAATGCTTCAACAGAGGTTAAATTGCGAGAATACAGTATACTGAAACTCCTCAGTTAGGCCCAGATACAACAGTCAAACTATGTTGGTCAAATATTTAAGATCTGCTTATAGCAATGTTTGATCATTTGGCAAGGTCATACAATATTGGTTGACAAACGGAACAAGCAATAATGTTTGACAAGCAATGTTACGTAGTTTGCCAAACGGTGAAACATTGTACTTGACTAGATTGTTTCAATGTTTTACAAACAATGTACTAATGTCTAACGAGGGCCTAACAAAAATTAAGATCAAACTGAGAGTACTAACCAGAAGCAGTATAATTGCTGTGAATTTGCTGAACTGTTGTATGCTTATGGAGAATTCTAGCGAGATTATTGTCATTTGAAGACCATCTGATATCGAGTGAAGTTGCATTGTCGAATATTTGACCCCCTGCATCTCTCACAACAAGAAGTATCAACAGCTCACGATTATTACGAACTGGGATCTAGAAGGTAACAGAATGCTATTATAACACTACATACACATACGTACAAATACTCATAAAATTCGATTGATCGGGGCTGACAACTCAGATTAGAATTAATTAAAGTTCCGTCAAAAGTTAAATTTAAACATAGTTGTTTAGAAGCTAACGAATCATGATATAAAAATTTGGTCAATGATTATTGATTATAGACCTTTTCGACAAAAGACCACCGAGATAAAAAATTGATCATCTAACCTCTCCAGTCTCTTTGTCTAAAACTGTATGTCCGGATATTAATAGGAACGTCATGCTTTATTCTATACCCGAATCCTTGGCAAGAACGGATATAGGATATCAAATATTATGATAAAGCAACAAAATAAAGATAGGACGAGAAAAGAAATTAAAACACATACTCTTTTGTCAGAATCTTTACAGCTCTCCAAAGTCATTTGTTGTCCATCAATATTTGGCAAAACAATATCAGGATGCAAAGAAACAGAGCCAGGTGGAGTACACAGAAATCTACAAAAGTAAAGAACTCCAGGTTCAAAATAATTCAATGAATGAGGGAGAATATTACACTGACAAACATTGGGTCAAACGCAGGAACAATAAAAGACAAAAGAGAGGTAATAACTTGAGGATTTTCATATAGCGATTTTGGGATATTACCACTGCAAGGCAAAAGCAAAAGCCCAGAGACAAGGGTTCGTTTTCTCACTCGGATTGCTCAGTTTATTCTATTGGTCTTATGGCTGTATTCTGTGAGCGGATTGTTCTTCAAAACACAATCCAGCGAAGGCAAACAAACAGGTATACAGATCAATAAAAAGTTAGATACTGGCAATGCATGATAAAGGGCAATGAAACGAACAATTTAAGTTATTTAAGCCATTACTATGACCAATAGCACATAAAGTTTCTATTGTCACTGACATACTACTAATGATCTATGCCAAAAGTAAAAATTTTCTCCATCTAAAAATTATACAAAATTCGCAATATTGTATTACATAAAACGATAGGTAGAAAGGTAGTTCAGTAACAAGCAAATAGACTTGCTGATTAACTTAGCCCAAAGGTTGAAACAAAATTTTCAATTTGTGTGCTAAAGTACCTGAGTGATGCTACAGAACTTGCTGGAAACTGGTTCTTCGCTGTAGGCTTATTTCCCACTTGTCCAACAAGAAGCTGGAAATAAAGAAATGGAAAAATAAAACATGCAATTAAGGGCCACCATTAAATGAAGGGCCTAGAAAAATGATCAAACATTGCTGGCCTAACATTTAAGATTCGCTATACGGTAACCCAATAAAACGTGCCTTGGCAATCAGGATTCACTGAGCAATGTTTAGGCCCCTTGCCAAACGATCAAACATTGCTGGTCAAACATTTCAGTCAGATTTGCTTTACAAGAAATGTTTGACTATATCACAAACCATTGCTCATCAAACATTGTTTGCTTGATAGGATATATGCAAAACATCTCTGAGCGATTTCTGGTTGCCATGCAATGTTTTGTGAAAGTATTGTTGGTCAAACACTTGAGATTTGCCTTACACGCAATATTGGACTGTTTTGCCACATCACAAAACATTGCTTTCGAGCAAATTCTGCTAAGCATTGCTTTCAAAAACTTCAAAAGCATATTTTGCTAGTCTCAAGGAAGAAATCTTTGACGAGAAATGTTCTGAAACCTGGTTAAACGTTCCGACATTTTATTTGACAAGTAAATTTGAAATGTTTGACCAAAAAATTATTTAACGTTTGGCCAGGTATTATTAGTTTCAAAAAACATGTCAATAGATTTTATTTTGGCTGTATTTTATTTTATTATGTTTTCCTTTCTGAAACGTATGCTCTCCAACGTTTTGTGTGCGATTTTGCGACAAAACATCAACAGTAGCTACCTGTTCTCCAGTAATCTGCTTACACGTAACTTTGAAGTAATGAAGCTTATCTCTTCTTGTGCCAATGGCTAAAACAGATTAGAATTCAATTCAAGCTATTTCGCTGTGGCATTACATATATATAAAAACACCACAATGCATTTGATCCATATGACATTGCATAGTGTCGTCGTTACAACATAATGAGCAATTTGGCATTGTCATAATTTTGATCCCAGTTATTGCTGCCCTGAATGATGATACATTGATTTTAGGTCTTTGCTTTCTTTCAAATTGGTTGATTCTGTCTTCAGTGCAAAAAATAGGCAAACTAACGGGATAGCTGTACAGTGCAAAACACAAGAGCCGATATTGACTTAAGGCGCCTACCCTCTTTCCATTTCGTTGATTAGTGAAAACAAAAGCCAAGCTAATGGAGTGGTGGTAAATTGTAAAATCAAACGACTTGAGTCGATTTAAAAAGTTTATATTACAGAATATAACATTTACACATCATCAACAACACCAAGAACTATACTAACAAAGGAATTCTTTTTCACTGATCTATGCGTGCATCAACCATGAGTATTCTATGCCTCGTTGATGGTAGCTTTCCAGTCCATTGGCTTTTATGCACGATGAGCCAGGACGACTTGTGCAAAATGATTTAGAAAACAAAGGAATATGACATAATAATATAAAAAATATGTCTTGTTAAGTATGCAAGCATACCAGTGCTCTCTGTGCTATCGGCAGCTTGGATCCCAACCCATTCTTCCTCTTCCGCAGATACTGCAGAAAATAAAAATAAAAATACCTAACAGAATATCACATTTTCAAGAGTATACAACGGTAATACAATGGATGGGACCCGAACCTGTATTGTATGACCAAACAGCGATTTTTCCACTGAGCTATGGAGTTCAATGAAATCGCCGAGTAGCTCTCCAAGGCATATAGCACAAGGCTCTCCTCCCGCTTGATTTTTTCGTGTTTCAGCTATGTTTAGCTTTCTTTCTTTAATACTTACATCTTACGTATAAAGTTAGTATTTACGTAATATATATAGCTACATATATTTGTCACGAGTGACGAACACTAGAATAAATTTATCATCAAGTGACTTAGAGAGTTACTGCACCAGTATAGAGTAAAGGATCGTGCGTTGAATGCTACTTAAAATGTTGAAAACCAACACAACAAGAAGCTTCTAAGATATTTAATTTCTGATTCTTTTGATCTAGCTTTTTTATTTTTAATCTTATGATAATACTCACATGATTCATAGAAGCCACTAGCATCCAGTATCCATGGCTGTGGACCACCTTCCAATGCAACAATTTTGCTTGACCCAAGAGCAACAGTAGCGATTTCTGATGGATCTACGACCTAAAGAAATAAATTGAATTTCAAATCTCATTCTTTAACATGTACGAATAAGGTAATGAATTGCACTAAACAAGTCTGTGACTCTAAAAGAATTTTTCTGAGCAAGGATTCAGCTAAAAGGCTGAGGGCCTGGCAAAAAGATCAAACGTTGTTGGTCGAACATTTTCAATTTACTAATCAAGCAAAGTGGTTGGCTGCTTGGCCACATTGCTCGTGCCGTCCACCATGTTTTGGTTGATAAAAGCATAAAATGTCTTTGAAACTTTGCTTAGGGAAATCTCTTAAAGCAAATCTCAAATGTTTGACCAAATGTGTTTGATGGTTTGGCCGTTGTCAAACAATCAAACATTGTAAAACTTCTGTAATCGCTTATCGAAAAATGTGCGAACGTTCGGCTAAATCTCAAAACATTGCTTAACAAGCATGAAAAGGAGGAAAGTTGCTCAATGTCATCAAAAAGTTCGAAAACGTTTTAGAAAGACGCAATCAAACAATGTTACAGGATCGGTTTGTCCAGCAGTAAGGTCCTGGCCACACGATCAAACATTGTTGGTCAAACATTTGAAATTTGCTCATCAAGTAAAATGTTTGACCGTTTGGCCATCTCGCAAAACATCGCTTGTTAAACATATTTTTCTTGAAGCGAGCAAAAACCGTTTTTGAACTATTTCAAAATCATTGTGCAACAACAAATTTAGATTACTTTTGCTTGTCAAGCGATGTTTTGTGACATGGCCAAACAGTCAAACATTGCTTGCTCGTAAAGCAAATATCCATTGTTTTACCAACAATGTTTGATCGTTTGACCAGGACCTAACAGTTAATCAACAGCTCAAGTAACAATTATTGTCAAGCAAATTCAAATGTTTGACAAAAATGTTTGATGTTTGGTCATGACCTAAGTGTAAACAACTAAATTAAAGGACAAGTTCTGAAACGTAAACAAACAAAACGATACTAACCACCAAAGGTGGATAAGCTCCTATTGTAACACTCGTCTTCAAAGTTGTATTTCCGTTGTAGTAGGTTGCAGTTATCATCGTGAAACCAGTCTTCACTGCTTTAACCAGCAAGGCTTTGCAAGCTCCCTTTTCAACATTGTTATCTGCATAAACGCAAACATTTTTTGAAAAATGTTAACATTTTACCATACGGTAGTCTAGTCAGAACTAGTTGCCAGCAGTCAATTGGTGATTCTTTGGAATTAATTTAACTATTTATTGCAACTGACCTGTCAACATAAGCGCTCTGTAGCCTGCGTGCAGACTCAACTCTTTCTCATCAAAAGTGTAGACAAAGAAGGCTAGCAAAATAATTGACAGAAATTCTATCTGTATTAGAAAACTTACGCTTAACAGAGGAGTCGATTATTCTGAAAATGCTGTCATCTGAAAAGGATATCTTTAAAGGCATGCGACTGCAGTCTTCAAATACTTTCAGCTCTCTTCTCCCTTTACAAAAAAAAAACAGATCGCATGTTAACGAAATATCAATGGTATGGTGAGGTTAATCAGTTCGAGTAGGATCAAGTAGAATCCCTCTTTTTCATTTCATAGAAGCGAGACTTCTCAGCCAGGTGAAGTGGAAAAGCCATATAAATAGAAGCTAAAATTTTCCTCGCCTGTCAGCTACAGGTCTGGTAGGTGTAGCATTTTTTTCTCATATAAACAAGCCCGAAGACATATTGCTATTACAGACAGCAAAACATCAAAGTCAAACTACAACTTACCACCAATAGCAACATATGCAGCTACAGATAATGGCAAAATTAATTCTTTCCCAACTTCAGCTTCTACAGCAGATGGCAGAAAATTC
>JAADKT020527544.1:0-12329 GCA_011763395.2 Chrysaora chesapeakei
TGGCTCTCTGGTCAAGCAGCCCAGGTTCAAATCCCATCTATTATGGGATCCCACTTTTGGAAAAATCTATCTTAGTGTTCGCCATTCACGACCAATACATACATATCTGTTTGGTGGCGAAGAAGGCTCAACATAGCTGAAACACAAAAAAGTCAAACGGGAGGGGAGCTTTCGGGTGTATGACTTGAAGAGTTACTCGGCGTTTGTTTCATTGAGCTCTATAGGTCAGTGGAAACTTCACTGGCTCTTTGGTCATGGAGTCCAGGTTCGAATCTCATCTATATTGTGGTATGCCACTTGTGAAAAAATCTATCCTATCTTTTCTGAACTGGTTTATAATACAGTTAACATGTTGGTCATTGTTGCCTGTTTTATGTCACTGGAACAATGCAATCAGTCGAGGGTTTTGATTGGCTTATGACAATTAAGTCGAAATATGATTGGCTGACTAAAGACACAAGACCAAACAGCTTTAGCATATTCTACTCCGCTTACTTGTTGCCTTTTTTCATTTCTTCAAGATACTTCGCAAGTATTTCTTTAAAGTCTTTGCGGAATCCATATTTCAGTGCAAATGAAAATGTATCCTGTCTCTGAAATCTAAGAAAAATAGAACATTTCAACTAAGGGCCTCGTTTTCAAAATAATTGAAAATTAGGTCATAGAGAACTTTCGACTTCAGATTCGAATTTAGCACCGTCTTTTAAGTGTTGTGGCAAATTTTTACGCTTCTAGTCCTTACGATGTTCATTTTATAGCGATTAAAAGTTTGAAAATTTTTAAGGGATTTGACCGTGTAAAAAGACTGAGGGTGTAAAATTTCACCCCCAGCGATTTTTCACGGTCAAATTCTTTATTAATATTCAAACTTTTAATCGCTATAGAATCAACATCGTAAGGACTAGAAGCATAAAAATTTGCCACAAAACTTAAAAGAAGGTGCTGAATTCGAATCTGAAGTCGAAAGTTCTCTATGACCTAAGTTTCAATTATCTTGAAAACGAGGCCGTTAGTTGAAATGGTCTATAACTATGCTTAGTCTTGAAAAATAAAAAGAAGAAATTTCAAGCAGTCAAAAATTTTTGGATCGGTTTGGAACTGATCCAATTCTTCTCGTGTAAACGCGTTGGAAAAGAGCCAGAACTGGCTCTGGGTCGGACCAGAGCCGATCTAGTTTATTTCGTGTAAACAGGGTCAAAGCCCTCCTTTTTGGAGGGGCATTCATAAGAAGGGGGCGTTTAAATCAAGAAGGCTATGTTTTATTTATATTCCAGAAAGATGAAACTTTAAAATTGCGATGAATAGCGGAATCATTTTGGGGCATACTTAAAAGCATTTTTCGTCTGACACTCCTCGGAGTATGAACGTCAGAAACAGACCGAAACAATAGACTAAGGCGGAATTTATACCCAGATGCGGCTCGAAATGCACCAATCAGAAAGAACGAAAAGCTGAATTAGCATTGTGTTTTAAACACCAATCAGCTGGTCGGATACAGCGGGAAGACCAATAGCATTATTTGAAGAGTGCAAGTGAGAAAACGAACTCTTTCTGTCTGCACAGAACTGGTCTTTTGGTTTTGATGTAGACAGATTCCAAAACCCCTAAGTGAAACAGAGATCTTGCTTTGCCAATAATTCTGAAACAATCCTCGCTGTAATTTTCCGCACAAACAGGGTTATCAAGTAAATGTTGTCCTATGGCCGAATCATGTTTAAGACTAGGTTGTTGTTTAGACCCACGGGGTGGTTGCTCTCTTTGCCGAAAATTATGCAGACGAATATTAGTAGGGACATACTGTTTTATCCTATCACCTAATCTCTGGGAAGTACAACCTATGTACCTGGCATCATCAAAAAAGATGAAACTGATATTTTAATCAAAAGACATACATATCAAGTGGTTCTGATAAATTGAAATTTTGCACTTCAAGCATAGAAGCATCAACCAAATGCGACTGTAGGTGCCAAAAGTATTTCTGAAAAAAGAAAATACATTTAAAATCTGTATTGAATGCATCTATATGTGCATGCATGTGAACTTCATTCTGTGTGGAACAACGCGAATGAAAAAGCCACAATTTTCGACTGTGGTCAAAAGAGCTTCGACGCCACAAACGAATGCAGGGAACATGCTAATTTTCAAGGGATGGCAACCAACATTTAAGTCACAGAAATTATCGTTTTTGCAAATTTTGTGGTCGGTAGAAGGGTCCAAATTGGTTGACGGTTGAGATTCGAAGAAACGCGCTTGGGCCTGTGGCAGAGGTTGAGCATTCACCCCAGAATATTGGCTGATTCGATTTTTATGGAATGCAAACAGTTTTGTCTCAGCTGTATCGTATAATTCCTAATACTGAGTAATCTTTAAGAAAAAATAAAATACGATTTGTTTCTGCTAACAACGATATACCTTGTAGAGCTTTTTTACTTTCTTTTTCTCAATTAACAAAGTCATGCAATCCAGTTTACATCTTGCAGCTGCCCATGGCAAATAATGTTTTTCCTTGAACAGGTATTTTGATAATTTCAGTGGTATTGCAGGACTGATAATGCCATCACTACAAAGGAGAATGAATCAGTGAAGAATTTTCTTTAATCTTCGTACTGGACATCACCGTATTAGGCAAGATAGTCACCACTTATCATGACAAGCCTTTGATATTTAGTAGGGCAACGTTTCGGGAGAGATCCGTCTCCCATCATCCGGCAATGAGAAATGTGGTTTCTTTCCTATTCATTTACAAAAGTGATCTTGCCAATCATTGTTGGACGGAAAAACACCAGATGGATTGGGATAACAGTTCAGTGATTGATGAGGATAAGAACTGGAAAAACAGACTTGTTAAAGAAAGCATTCATTCAGTTCTATCAACTCCATGTATCAATCAAGTATCTTACTCAATCCCAGAAATCTGGTTGAATAACATCAAAAGCAGCACTGAACGCAATTTTCGCGCCACAAATTTTAGAAATTGAGCGCAAAAACATTCCGAGCTTCCCCGCAGGTTCGGTAAAATTCAAACCCTTCAGTCCGACCTTTGCAATAAATAGGAAAGAAACCACATTTCCCATTACCCGATGATGGGAGACGGATCTCTCCCGAAACGTTGCCCTACTAAATATCCAAGGTTTCTCATGATAAGTGGTGACTATCATGTCTAAGACAGTGTCAGAAACAGCCTTGATAAGTCCGAATATATTTACTCTATATAAGGTTTGGCTACTAGCACTACTGCAATAATTTAAAATTTCATTGCACTGGCATTGACAGCTTCTCAAGAAAAGTGAGATTTTTGAGAATTGCTATGAATCATGAGAGGTGATTCTAGAGGAGCGACCATTTTAGATTGGTCCTAAAGTTGACCCTGGTATTATCATAATCGTGATTATTGGTCCAACGTATGCCCGATCATATATCATATCCGAAAGATAAGCTACGAGAGGATTCAGCTTGGGTATAAAAATTTACGTCTTTTGCCCACATCAAGAAATACCAAGAACACAATGCTTGAAATTGCTTTGACGTATGATAATGATTACTTACCAACCAAGTTTGAAAGCATCATGGACTATCCCTGCTCTGTCTATCGGTGAAAATACCTGTAAAACGGAATTCTTTGGTTATTTATCAATTCAAAAAGAGGTTGCAAGAACAGCAGCGCCAAAGCTGATAGGCAAATAATTGCTAGATATTGACTCCCCACCTTATGATTTGTTTTAAGCTGATGTATAAGATTCAGCCAAGTAACTTTGTCATAGTTTACCACGTAATAACCATGGTTTTTTACATTCGCTTTGATCCACTTGAAATCCTTTGGAGCTTTAACGCGAATTTCTGAAAAGACAAAAGAAAAATTATATATAAGATAGACAACGGGCCCTGGCCAAACAATCAAACATTATTTGACATACATATATGAGATGTGCTTATCAAGCAATGTGCGAGTGTTTGCAACGTCACAAAACATTGCCTTACAAGCAAAACAACGCGAAATCTGTTACATCATGCTTTTGAAAAAAACTCTAACATTTTTGGATTGACGTAAGCAAAGAAAGTTTGACGAGTGCCTTGTGATGGAAAAACGATTAAGCATTGTTTCTAGCTTCAAATGTTTGACAGTTAATGTTTAATGTTTTGGTCAGAGCTTAACGATTTTATAATATTGAAGAGTTCTTACGAACTTATTTAAAACTAAGAATGATTTTAGAATATATTAAAAAAGCTTACTTTCGAAATCTAAATTTATCTTTGAGTTCTGAAACAACCAACTTACAACGCTGATTTTTAAAAGGCTAATTTACAGCCTTAGACCCTGGTAAAACAATAAAACATTGTTTGTCAAACATTTGAAATTTGCTTATTAAGCAATTTTTGACAAGCAGAATTCTGAGCAGTGTTTTGAATAGTTCAAAAGCATTGTTGCTTGAAGCAAGCCAAAAATGTTTTGCGCACAATGTTTTGCGAAGTGGCCAAGTGGTAAAACATTTTGTTTGATAAGCAAATATACAACGATTATCATTGTTTGGTCGTTTGGCAAAGGCAAAACAATTTATAATTTTTTCAAAAGGCCTAATTTATGACCTTGAAACATTGAAGGAACAAATTTACCGAGGGGCAGCGATTTTCGAATGTCGAAAAACTTATTTCACGCCTATGTCTACGCAGTGTTTTAGAGCTGCCTAGCACACTTATGTCGCCCTAAGTACCAAGATTGTCCTTACAATTTACAGGGCAGAAATTTAAATAGGCCATACTTACGAGTTTCGTTATTTAGCCAAACTTTGTTGATATTCTTTGGATCTTTGTCGAAAAAGTAGGTAAAAGGGACATGCCACTTCAAACTGTAAAAAGAAAATACCTTTAATTAGCTTCCATAATCGATACCAGCCTGAAGGCTAGACTTATTATTTTTTCCCACTCTTTCGGAAACAGCTACTCACAACTACAACAACATAATTGCTGTTTCCTAAGAGTGGTTGGAGAAGGGTGGTGGGGTGTGGAGGAGCGTTGACTATGACGAATGTAATAAGTGAACCTGAAGACTGCAGCTTCTGTCAATGGAGAATTTTGAAACTGTCATTAAACGCCTTAGCTCTTACTGGAGGAAGTACGGTATCAATGATGATATTTTTATCCCAAACAAAACATTGTCTTTCAAACTTACTCTTTCGGTTTTTCTTCCTCGTTTTCTTCTTCATCACTTTCTTCTGTCGATTTCCCCTTTTTATGAGCCAAGGCCTTCTCAAGAAGAATAGATCTTTGCGATATCAAAATGTCATCAGCCTCACGTTTGATTGTCATCACAGGGAAACCACTCTGTTTTGACCATGTGTCCATTATGTTCTTTATCTCAAGTCTGTTCGTGTGGTCTGCCTAAGAAAAAACAAGCCAGTTTTAACTCTTTCTATGTATACAGAAAGGAATATGAATGATCAATAACAATGACCATATCTGATGTTGGCCTTACAACAGTATGGCTGAAGCAATATGAAAGTTTGCATGTTTTCAAGATACTGGCTCATGATTACAATCTTAAATTGATCTTCTACATTTCCTAATCCTTCGATGTCATTTGGAAAAGAGTTCAAGATTTTTGTCCTAACAAGCTATGGGACTTCATTCCATAATAGGTAGTTTTACCCTTAGAGTATTACTATTTCAAAGGTCATGAATGGTGTCTTTTTTTTTAATACACTTTCATGAAATTAAGCTTCAAATTGTGTGGAATTTTTAATACCTCAATCAATAGCTTAAGTTGATATTGATTGATTAATAGGCGCAACCACTTTCTTTCTTCGAAAGGTCTGGGCTTCTGAGATTAGCACAGGGGGGGGGGGGCACTGAATACCCCTTGTCTAATCTAAGCAGTTCGACGCCAGTCTTTCCTCTCGATGTGACCACATCTCGTGATTCATTTTGTATTTGACCGGAATTACAGAGAGCTGGGGATTCTCCTCAATATCCATGACCACCTTTACCTTGGTGGGAATCGAACTAGTAACCATGGATTGAGAGTCAGTCTCGCTAACCATTTTGCCATTCTCACCTAACGGACGGCCATTTTCGCCAGGCAACATCAAATGATTTATTGCAGGGCTGTTTTAGATCTGGTTTTCAGTAAAAATTCGCATGACATTAACCTACATACCTATATAACCTATATACCAATGCCTTTTTACCATACCTATTTACCATACCTATATTCAAACCTCTCCAGTTGATCCAAACATACATTAGATAATTTGTTCGACAAACCTTTTGCAAATGTTTCCAAAGATCGTCTGTTTCTGCGTTCTTGAATTTGTAAGCTTGTATGTAATCCTATACAAAAAACAGGAGTTAATCCAAGGCTATAAAAATACAATTACACTACATGCTATAACACAGTAGGACCCTGGCAAACGATCAAACATTGTTGGTCCAACATTTTAAATTTGCTTTTAACAAATGTTTTACCGTTTGACCACGTCAAAAAACATTGCTTGACAAGCAAGAGTAAAAAAATTCGTGGTGTGATGTTTTTGAAAAAGTTCTAAAACATTTTTGCTTGATGCAGCCAGAAAAAACGTTTTTTGCCGTGGCCAAACGGTCAACCATTTTGCTTGAAAAGCAAATCTCAAATTTTGGATCAACAATGTTTGATCGTTTTGCCAGGGCTTAACACTTCATACTACTCCGTATTCCCTGGTACCAATTTGTTGGTCAAAGAAAGAGCGTTATGAAAAGAGATTTTCGTGGAATGGTGTGAACAATCTCACGTCACAATTGCGTGAACAACCTCACAATTTTATATTCGTTTTCATACAAAAACGGTGCAGTGTAAAGGGGACCTGCTGAATCAGCATCTCCAGAGCAATACAGAGGAGGATAACTGATCCATGAGAAAAAGCTATCTATGAAGCCATCCATCGAACTTGACAACTTCATACTACTCCGTATTCCCTGGTACCAATTTGTTGGTCAAAGAAGGAGCGTTATAAAGAGACTTTCGTGGAATGGTGTGAACAACCTCACAATTTCATATTCGTTTTCGAACAAAAATGGTGCAGTGTAATCGGGGTCCAACTGAATCAGCATCTACTGTTCAATAGTTAAAGACAGAGGAGAACAACTGATCCATGAGAAAAAGCTATCTATGAAGCCATCCATCGAACTTGACAAAGGCGAAACAGAGTGAAGAAAGACCCAACAATCTAGACTTATACCATGAGTCGCTAGCATTGTTATTGAATTATATATCGTTGGACCCCAATTCCAGTCACAAAAACAACGATAGCTGCGGTTAATGCATTAAGTTTAGCAACCGAATACCTGTGATTCCTGGAGTGATTCCTGTATTAATAAGTGACTGGTTTAGAATGTTATAAGCTACCTTAACTCCGGTGATGAAATCTTTTCCCAGGAAAGACTTGAGCATCCTCAACAAGGCAGCACCCTAAAAGTACAATTAAATAGACTTTGAGAATTTAGCAAAAAGTCAGTTGAATGAATACAATCAAAAGTGAATTCTGATAGGGAAATAGGTATACCTAAAAGCTCATTCACTGGTGCTTCTGCTACTACCAATAAAGATACTTAATCCAGAAAGTAAGCAAGCAACCATTCAAAGAAGCAGGCAATCAAGCAAGCAAACAAGCAGACAAGACAGCAAACAATCAAGCAAACAAACACGCAAGCAAAGAAGCAGGTAAGCCAGCATGCAAGCCAGCAAGCAAGCAATGCAGCAGGCAAGCAGGCAAGCAGAAAAGCAGGCAAGAAACATCCAATAAAGCAATCCAACAGGCGAGCAAGAAAGCAAGCAAGCAATAAAGCAAGCAAACAAGCAATGACGCAGGCAAGCAAGCAAGGAAATAAGTAAGCAAGCAAGCAAAGAAACAGGCATGCAAGCAAGGAAGTAAGCAATTAAGCAAGCAAAGACACAGGCAAGCAACCAAGTACGCAAGCAAGCCAGCCAGCCATCAAGCAGTGCAGCAAGAAAGCAAGCAAACAAGTAGATAAGCAAGCAGCAAGCAAAAAAGCAATAAAGAAGTAATCAATCAAGCAAGCAAAACAACAAGCGAGCAAACTGGAAAGCAAGAAAGTAAGAAGGCAAGTTAAAAATTCATTGATAAGGAAAAGCTTTACCTTGTTATAAGAGATGGCGTCAAATAGTTCATCAATTTCTGAAGGTGTGTCGACTTCTTGATCAATCGGATGAGAGTTTTGTAAGCTGTCCAAAGCGATCGCAGTTTGCCAGCCCGTGGGTACTTGCAAATCAAGCTACGAAAAATGCATCAAAACTGCAAATCTTGACGCTTCATATACATTACAGAAAATATGACCTACAACCTGACAAAAACTCATAAGCGACTTTCTAGTCGGAAGCTAACAACATGGCCTTAATCCCATGATCATTATACCATAATCATCCCCCCTTCTGTGTACAACTTGGGAACTTTTTCAGCTGCAGGCTTTGGAGTCTCCTTGCAATGAAAAACCAATCAGCATATTTCTAGAGGAGGGAGAAAGTTAATCTGACGAGATTTTAGCGGGGTAGTCTAAATCCTGGTCCAATACAGTCTTTGAGAGTCGTTTGCTGTTTCGCAGTCGTTTGAAATAATGACAGCTACAGTATATTGAAACATCACAAACAGCTCTAACGAGTGAAATGTAAATATGTCCGTTGCAAAAGTCGTTAGTCTCCCGATGTGGCTTGCGACGATTGTGAAAGACTATCAGCGACAAGGCTACTCCTACGCGAGAGAAACTCAAGAAAGTAGATCGGATCTAAAGTGGATCGAAGTGGATCGAATCCAGAAGTTCTGGTTTTGGTACGCATAGGCCTTCCGATTACACCAGGCACGGATTCGACCCACTTTTGCGTCTAGCAATCAATGCATGCGCTGTTACTGAATATTTCTATAATAATTTACAAGAGAGCCAGTTTTAGAGAATTGGATCATCCACCTATTTACACGATGCAGAAGTAGATCGGAGCAAACAAGAACCCTTTTCAAAGCGATGAAAATGTAGGTCGGTTCGCAGACGAGAACTGGATGGGACTTACCAAACTGCGTGTAAATGCAAGACCTATCCGTACCACAAGTAGATCGGATCCACTTGAGATCGGATCAATTTTTGCTCGTGTAAACGGGATCTCGGGGACTATGGATACAGTACGGAAACTAGGCTGAAAAATCGCTGAATTTCCTTAGGACTTTAGCCCGGATTTTCGCTCTACATTAGGTAAGAGTTGACTGAAAGATTCAAAATTTAGTTGCATTCAACTTGGAAATAGTGAATCGCTAAAAGGCTATAGCATACGAGTATCTAGCACCAAAGACTTACTGTAAAAAACTTTTCTTGACACTGGACTTACCGCTCGAAACTTTTGGTTGACTCTATTGGTTCCAAGCATCTCAACGAAATTAGCAAAACCTTCGTTAAGCCATATATCATTCCACCATTTCATGGTTACAAGATTGCCAAACCACTGCAAAACAAGATACTCATTGGTAATAATACGCTGAAGCAAATGCAGAGCAAGAGAATGGGTACTGATATATTATGTTCTCCTAATACACTCATTTTTTATAAGGAAGCTCGACTGAAGCCCAGTACTAAAAATCCTTAACTGACGGCCCAATTTGAGTACTCTAAATTCATTAGCGATTCCTTAACTTGTTACTTTATGTTTCCTTAAAATAAACCTAGGGGAAAGGAATCACACAATATACTGTACTTGGCTTCAATATAGCTGCTGTAAACCCCTTGTGTGCTGTCCCGTGTTGCCCATTGCTAGTTGTGGTTGAACTTCAGAAATGCAAAACGGATGCATTTAAATGTTTTATATTCGTTAGCATAGTCTCTGATCCAGTATTACAAATTCCTTAAGTTTTCGCCTATCCGAGTACTACCTTCCTTATAAAAAAATTCGTGTAAGAAACTACCAGAAATAACTTAAGTTAGATACGCTCTGGTGGAAGTTTGTCTATATATTTCTGGGAGGATATCGAGTTACTCTAAGGAGGTTCGAAAATGCCATATCTATCTTGGGACTATACAACGAAACAATCATGTCGAATAGGGCATGAAAAGCAGTCGTATGATTGGGCAACAACAACTACAGCAGTAAATGAGCCATTATACCTGATGAGCTAACTCATGAGCAATAACAAGTGTGATCGTCTTCTTCTGCTCCATAGTCACTAGGTCTTTATCATATATCAAATAAGAGCTACGAAATGAAACAAGTCCCCAGTCCTCCATGGCTCCAGCAAGGAAATCAGGAACCGCAATTAGATCTAAAAAGGAAGAAATAATCCTTATGAAAATGCTATATTTCACATAGGAACGCCTTATAAATTTGCAATGAAAGCATCGCGTTGCGACAGACGACCATGGTCATATATTTCTGTTACACTAATGAGACTTACTGAGAGGCATTAGTTGAAATCTGTGAAAGATGGATTATCTGCAGAGTGTAGCTGTTTGTCTGTTAGGTTAGTCACACGCTCAAGGTATATTGTGCATAATGAGTTTGCTGGCCTCAGCTCTTTTCTACTTACCCAGCTTTGGAAGTGGATATGGTGCACCAAAGAACTTCTCGTAGTAGGAAAGTACAGTTGTGCCAGCTTCCAAGGCGTGGTCGATTCTGTTATAGTCCGACTCCGGTGCATATACTCGGACCTAAAAATGAATGAATTTAACCAAGCTAACGTAAAAGCAAAAGTATGATCAATGATCCGGTCCTTTGTAAACGCAATGAAATCGTACCGAAATCTTACCCGAAAGGTACGGATCTTTTGAATCCGGAACTCTTTCTCTCGAGTAAACGGTGTCTCTAAGTATAACCGATTTATAAATAAGTATGGGCTTCACTTGATCAGAGAGTTCCTGACCCTGCAACTGAACCAACTAACAGCTCAATGAAACAGCAGGGTAGTCCCCTTGAATCTGGACTACATGATCAATTAGCTACATTATCAATTAGCTGCATGATCCGGACAAGGGAGTCAGAAAAGCGTCAGATTCATAGGCTGTGGCCTGGAGAATTTATCATCCATATTAACGAACTCTTTATCTCTCTCTGGTGAAAATTACCTTGTGCGAAAGCCAAATTGTGTAAAGTATCTACTAAGAAAGATGGAAATTGAAATGCACTCAGGCAGAAGAAAACAGAAAATGATGTTTTACCTTAACACCAGAATCAGTCTTTGATTCTTTATATTTAAAGTCAACAACAGCAAAAGCAACTAGATAAGTGCTTATTTTAACAGATGGTTGAAATGCGTCTTCTACTTTGCCATCACCGACATCTTTCGTCTCCATCACCGGCATATTTGATAATGCAGTGTAGGCAGCGGAATGGATGATGCGTATATGAAATGTTGCTTTAAATTCAGGTTCGTCGAGGCATGGAAATGCCGATCTGGCATCCGTTGGTTCGAAATGGGATGTGGCAACTGTTCTGTAAAGTAAAGATAAAAAAGCTTTAGAAAAATGTGGGATGACATGACATGAGATGAAATTCCTAATAGTTTTCTGATTTTACATGATTCTTAATTCCCAATAATTACCAAAACAAGTTTTATAATCCACGCTCGTGATAGTAAATACGAATGAAACCCTGGTCAGAAACCCTAAAATGATAATACGCTGGATAATATAATCCTCAATGTTTATAGAAATGATATGCAATTAGCTACAATACATAGTATAACTGGATGTATTGTGCTCCTTCATGCCAAACTGCGCATAGGAAACGGCGGGATGGCCAACACAGTTAGCAGAAGGATCTAAGCGAGACCAAAAACTTTTCTATCTATACATCTTGACCAAAATAGATTGAGAGGGTTAATGTTAAGCAACGAGAAAATAACCGACACTGTAAACAGGAAGAGTGGTTTCGTTCAGTGCATTGACAGTCTTTGAGTTAAACTGTGGCTAAACTAGGAGACATGTCGCGCGCTACATTGTATTCGGCGTGTCTCCAAGGGCGGCTAAACATGCTAGTGACAAGGGAGCAACATGCCCCCCAAGTCATTCAGATTGTCACGAAGACAAGAAACGTTATGTTATCTCCCAGAAACATTGGCGTGCCTCTTGCTACAAATTTTGCCGCGCGCGACAAAGTTGCCGAGGTGGCAAAACTGAGGGACATCGATTGTGGCACGCGACAAGTCTCCTAGTTTAGCCAGGCCTTCAGGGTCCATTTTAGTCAGGATTTAGCTATGATAATCTCCCAAATACATGTTTTTTTTCATAACTTCGTTTTTGAGAAAGTAGATCCCAGCTCAATAAAAAAAGTCAAGAAAGTTCAAAATTTTGTAATATCTTTCCTTAGA
>JAADKT020527655.1:0-12322 GCA_011763395.2 Chrysaora chesapeakei
TTAATGGCCTTCACGGCACTTTCTGTCGAGGGAATTAAGTTCGATTGATGTCGCCATCTTTTTGGTTCTAGACTAACAATCTGTAGCCGTGTTTGTTAAAAATCATTTGATAAGCCAAAGTTATTCTAAGGGGGTTATAAGGTCCTGATACCACGATCTGCCCAAATCCTTTTCGAGTATATAGATGACATACACACGAATGTAACGAATATATATAGCTCATTCATTTTTCAAAAGATTATAGTTCTTTACTCCAGCAAAAGAAAACCGTGAAACAGCATCTGTGGACGTTAATTTCAAACTGTTCAAGTGATCTCTATTTTTTCTTTATGCAGGTTCATTTGGTTCAATCATTCGTGAGCTCGTTGCAGAATTCACCCTTGCTGATCACAAAGGAGCAACAACGACTTCATTACTGCAATCAATGTGCCATAAAGACGACAGTATCCTACTTGGGGCTTGGCTACAAGAAACTGATCATAAAAAAGTAGAAGAACAGGTAGAACTATTCATTGTTCTTATTGCAAAGGCAGAATGCCAACGGCACTTTTCAGTGAGTTTGGCTTAGAAGAAAAGTGATATCACACTTTGTGCCTATCATTGTTTTGCCTTTTTTTGTTTAAAAGTCCATCTTAGCATGGATCCTTTGAGTTTGTTACCCTTTCAAAATCGTATTTAAAGTATTGAAGGGAAGGACATAATTAGGAGTTACTAAATCTTCGTCAAATCACTCAGTTTTACATTTATTCAGATGTCGATGTTATTGCTAGAGAATATACAAGGACTGTTCTCTCTCGACAGGCTGCAGACAGATATGGATTTGACTAGTCAACTTTTCCGTACCAAAGAGTCACACGAGGAATTTTATTCGGTATCTCCTGTATCACTGGAATGTTGACTTTTGAAATATGATAAATTGACATAATAGGGTAGATTTTACCTGCTTTTTTTTGAAAGGAATACCTCCTCCCCAAACTGTCTAAATTCGTTTTGAATCTCCAAGAGTATCATATTGCTTGTATCCACGAAACCTGTTGAAATTTGAAAGCCTAACATGCATGGTCTCCTAGCATTAAAGAAACTTTGTAACAAAACGCAATTTCTCAACTGCTTGAAGTTAATCATGTAACTAAATAAATTTTCCTATTTCTACAGCTGCAAACAAACAGTGCTTCTGGATCTGGCGCTTTGGAGCATGATCCCTTATCAGTGTTTGCCCGATGTGACATAGTAAGTAATTTGTATGCAATTAGATTTGTAGTTCTAATATTTGAAAGTGCCAAAAGTTTTCTTCGTGCTCTTGTTTTTATTTTCCAACCTTTTCCACAATTCAATATAGATGTTGACAACATCAATGTAAATAAATCATTGAAAATGCATCATTAACTGTTTAACTTTTTGAACCTTAATATTTTTATTCTTCAAAGGACGATGATGTTCCTGGTCCGCTTCCTTTGGGCGTTGCAGTCATTGACTCTTCAATAGAGTTATTTGGTGCAATATTCCCACATGTTGTTCTAAAGCATAGAGCTCAGCTTATGGATCATTTTAATGAGTGCATCAGTAAAAATAAAGGTCCCCGTCAGCAAGCGATACAAGTTAACATATTTACTGCGTTTTTAGCCGCACTGAAGGTAAGAGTCAATACTTTTTCGTTGCATCTTTCATTCAAGTACGGGTTGAACTAATAAAGAGTATAATCAAGGTATTGTTTGAATTTTTGAAACTTGGAACACATTTTTATCGTGGGTTATGTTAGGATTTGTAAAAGCGACTTAAACTTTACTGAAGAAGAATATACCTGAAAGCACTGTTGCACATAAATCTTTTGATTTTAACAGTTGTCCTAAACTATTGACAACATCTAGTTCCAGATTTTGACTGAGTTTTCTCAGTAAGGGAATACGAAAAGCTTCTTTAGTCATTTTTCAATAAACCTGGAACGATGAAACGCCTAGATGAAGAGACAATCCTGTTAGGCAATTTGTTGGATTGTGAGAGAATTTATATTGACAGTAGCGAAGTATATTTAGGAATTTCAAATTCAAAATAAAACAGCAATGAATATATTTTGACCAAAAAAGCTCGGAGATACGATGGCAGAACAACTCTTGGTCACGAAAGAGCTGCAAATTTTGTAATTTCTCCTTTCAAAGCAGCCACATGGGTTTGAATTATTTTTGGTGAGCAATAATGGTCACATGATGAAGTTTCTAGGCTGGGATTAGTTGCAAGAAATAGCGGAATTATCTTTAGACATACTTAAAAAATTTCTTTGTCTGACAATCCTCAAGAGTATGAACGTCAGAAATAGACCAAAACAATCGACTGACGCGGAATTTATTGAAAGATATCCAGTTGCAAATCGAAATGCACGAATCAGAAAAGAGAAGCTAGAATGGTATTGTGTTTTGAACACCAATCAGCTTGTGGGTTGCAGCGGGATGACCAATTAAATTTATTGAAAAGTCCAAGTGAGAAAACGAACTCTTTCTGTCTATAGAGCCGACCTTCGTATTTTGATATGGACAGGTTCCAAAACGACTATGGGAGAACACGATTTTGCCCTACAAATTATTACAGATTTATTACAGATAAGTGTACGGATATAGCAGATTTGAAGCGTGTATTGTGGCCGCTGCCTTAACCTACCTTTCTCGATTGTGGACATCTGTTGCGGCTACTTTCAGATTTATGATCAAATGCGATTTTCCTGTTGAGTCAGTTCATTAAAGTAGTTCGAAACGAGCGATTTAGAACAAAAGATTTTATATTATGCAGTGAACAACAAACATTTTTTCTTCAAATATTTTCAGTGCTAAATTTTATTTTTTTGTAACTAAAAACATGACATTGAGAGCATGTGTACAGTTCAAGTAAAAAAGACATGTTTTTGATTCATCAAGGTCTTTTTGGCGTTCTTGATTTATAAAAAAGGATAATCGCCGATTGCCAAGGACCTATTTCGACAACTCTTCCGTCAAATCTTCCGTCAAATAATTATTATTGATACTTGAATGTGAAAGCATTGTTATTATTCAGATTCATTGATGTATTGATACGACTTTTATTTTAAATTTATGATTTGTTCCAAAAATTAAATTCAGTATGGGTAGTTTTTGCCTGTTGATTTGTAACTTTCTTTCACCGCAGTGTTTAACACATTTTTAAAATCTATCGTAACTAACTAGCTATTAGTTAAGCCTACCATGTAACAATCAAAGCTACTTTGTCCAGCTGATACAGCTCTTTATATTAGAAATGAGACGTTAAGCGTTTTAAATGACCTGAGCGTAAACATATGAGGTTGAACTAACTAAGTTCGATTGAATCAAACAATAGCTACGCTGTCGATTCACATGTGGCTGTTGGCAAGTCAAATCGGCAGCATTTAATCATAGACTTATTTTGTTTCATAAACGCTTGATTTTTGATACATGAATGAAAAGGTATTCTTCGATGATATAAAGAAAAATTATGTATTCAACTGAAGCGCACTGAATGCTTCTTAGATACACATATTCATGCGTATAAACTGAGACTAATTCAGCAACGTTTGCTTTAGGGAATCGCAGATATTAAAGGAAGCTTTGGCGATGAAAGCTTACGAAACTCAGCTAATACTTTGGTCCAAGATGCCTTAATGAACTCAGAGCCAACACTGCGTTGTGCTGCTGGTGAAGCACTCGGAAGAATGGTGCAGGTTGTTAATGATCAAAATTTTGTAGCACAAATGGCACTGTTAAGCTTTGAAAAAGCTAAGGCCGCTAGAGATGGTGTATCGAGATCTGGCCATTCATTGGCTTTAGGATGCTTGCATAGATATGTTGGTGGCATGGGGTCAGGACAGCATCTTAACAATAGTGTAGCAATTTTGTTGGCACTTGCAAAGGAAGAAAGCTCTTTTCTTGTTCAGGTAAGTACGACGCCTTTACTCATTTTTCATTACTGGACTAATGGACAACAGAACCTGAAAATGTAGTTTGAGTCACAACAGTTCTCAGAAGTTCAATCCGCGACCAAGCCTGGCATACGTTTAATCACACTTTTTTATCTGCCTAGCAAAGATTTTTGTGGCTATATCCTGAAACAGTTCTCTCCGGTAAACCGGGAAGAAAAAGGTTTTTCTTCCTGGTGGCAAAGTTTGAAGATCAGAATTTCCTGTGAAACGAAGCCGAAATTTCCTTCAGTTAAAAACGTTTCAAGGGTTTGAGTTAGCATTTCAGAGAAAATTCCTGCAAATTGCAAGACGTTTCCTTTGGAAAGTTTCTTGTTAGATGTTTGGAAAAAAATTCCAAGCAGCCGGACATTTGAACTTACTTGTTAAGCCGACGACCATAACGCTTCTGCTCTTACCAATTGGAATAAAAGATCGAAGCGCTCTACATAAATGAGTTTATATTTTTTAATTTCTTGTTAAAATATAGTTTACAGATAAAGTAAGTTAGTTTTTTGTCATAGTTCACTAATTGGTACATGCACATGAATCACCAGCGCTGAAGCTATTTGCGAAGTAGATCTGCCGCTGCTTCTGAATGGTAGAGGACAATTAATTCAATACTTATCGACGTAGCTGAATCGTCGAATAACTTCGTTTTTTCAACTCAATGTTTTCGTCTTGTGGTTCATATAAGCCAAGCTGATGTGTGTGTTTTTGTTGTTAGGTATGGGCCCTGCATGCACTAACGTTGATCGCAGATTCTGGTGGACCAATGTTTCGATTGTGTGTAGAACCTACAATGGCGCTCGTTTTAGAGCTTGCATTGAAAACACCACCCTCAATGACCGAAGTGCATCAATGTTTAGGGAAGTGTATTGGAGCACTAATAACATCAATTGGACCAGAGTTACAAGGTAATGTGTCAACGTGAAACAGTTTGGTATTACTTGAGACGGTCTGCTTTGATGATACTTATTAAATCTATGTTACTTTTTAGATACGTCAAAGAATATGCAGCGATTACGCCTGTTTTGTGCAACAGCTTGTTCAGTGATGCAGAATCATCCAGATTCTCTTGTTCAATCTGAGGCCATATACTGCCTTCAACAACTTCACATTTTCGCTCCCAATTTTCTCAATTTGAATACTGTTGTGCCTCAGCTTTGCACGACTCTGTTCAGCAGACATCTGCTTTTGCGGAGAGCTAGTGTTTCTTGTCTTCGTCATCTTGCACAAAGAGAGGCGCAAGGCGTTTGGGAACAAAGTCTATTGGAAATTAAACGCTGGACTAACATAAAGAAGAAGCTTTTTGTTGGTGAAGAAAGTCTCGAAGGTAAGTTTTGTTGAATAATTTATGTAACTGTTTCAAAAGCCAGGACTGATTATAAAATTCGCAACTTCATTCTCTCGCCCTTAACAACTGGCGTTTTTTCATTTTCATAAGTATGCACGTATATTATTTTCTACTTTTGTTTGCGGCTTGCGGCATCATGAAATCACTCTGTTTGTTATAGGTGTTCTGTTTACGTTGTTCGATGCGGAAGTTGATCCACGGTTGAAAGCAGATATCAAAGAAACTCTTGTGAGTTTACTTCAATCATTGGCATCTGAAAATCTTCTGCATTGGCTAAGTATGTGTAAACAGGTCTTGCTCGCTTCAAAGGCTGAGTCTGGAAAAGGACAAATAAAAAAGGAAGAAAAAGGTATTATATGTTTCTTTACTGTTCACTTGTGTAATTTTTCGTGTGTAACAGACTGTTGATAGTTTTCTAAGATGATGGTACAATTTCAAAACAGTATGATATTCTTTCTTCCCGTTCACACAAAAGCAGTATAAATTTTTGCCGATGCATGTTCGAAAACGGATACTGCAACCAATTTTCTTCCGTTTTAAAGCTGTGCTAGTATCAATTTAATAATAGCCAGAATGTTGATACTGTCTCGTTTTCTAAAGATTTGAAATTGTGACGTAGTGGAAATGCAGTCTGAATTTCTGGCTCGCTGTTGCTTTGTCTGTTACCAAATTGACCTCTTGCACTATTTAGCCAGCACGAGAGAACCTACCACAGAGACAGAGACTCGTTTTGATATCTGCATGTGGTCTACGATGAACAAAGATGAAGTTAATTACTCCTCTTTCATTATTTTAAACGTAAAGTACTGGGAATTTGAGATGGATTGGATTTCCTGGCTGTAGTGTCTTGTAATGAGCATCAATTCGATCTGCTAAATTGGATTCGTTCTTTAATACAACATTATTGTAAAACCTTAGAGCTTGAAAATTTATCAATTGAACGAGATTTATAGTTAAGCTTAGCTTTTCCTTGTATCTCATATTTTTACAGCTTTGAGGCTTTGAAATTATTCAATAATTCCAAAACGGGCTATTGTTATTTTCAAGCATTGTAAACTGAAAGAAACTCAAAATAGCATTTTTGAATAAGTTCAAATATTTCATCATCTGATAATCGATTTTATAAGATTATATCGGTTACTTATTGGGCTATCTTTAAAACATGAAATAGTGAAAAAACTTATTTCAACATAATGACAAAATTGGTTTATCCTATGCTTATAGTCCCTATTAACTATTAATGTTTGAAAACATTTAATTGAAGAATGCACCTTGGTAGCTGTAAGGTGATATTTATCTTCGATTGACTTTGAATGTAAACACGAAAATTGTGCATAATCTAACTTAAGAAATGGTAGGAATGTCTGGATCAGGTTCTTTTCGCATACTAAACACACTTATAAAGTACCTACATGTAGAAGGCCCGAAAATGTAAAGAACTTGTACCATTAAATAAAAAATCACTAAGGAATTTTTCAATGTTGGATACTTTTATCACTACAAACATTCATAAATTAGAAAGCTGGTTCAATTCATTTGCAGTCGAAAATCACATAAATTTTACGTTACTCATGTATCAAATGTTTCCTTGAAAGGGAATATGCAGTTAAAATCAAGAAACTATTAAAAAAACTTTTGCAACTATGATTCACTTGCAAAAGGTCCAAACTATGCCTTGGGTTAGGTTCTTTACGGAAAATTGCTAACATTATCCTCTATTTAAGGGCTCAGAGGCGAGCTGACCCGGGTTCGGACAATTCACCGATTTATCTCTCACCCAGCATTCATAAGAAAAGCCTAATAAAATCAGTTTGCGGTTACATGAGGTGGCTTGTATCGGTATTTCAAGCTGACTCGGGTAAGCAAACGGGTTGGCTCGGCTAGCCGAATCGACTTTGATCAGCTTCCCGATATAATTTCGAGCAAGACAGGTTGGCAACGGGTTTAGCTACTGAAATGTGTTGTTGGCGCCAACCCAACCCGGGTTAAAGATAGTCTGACCCATTTGTATCCATATTAACACCGGCCAAGTGAAACGAGCCAGCTCGTCACATTGGACCAATCCGTGTCAGCTCTCCATGTAATGAGGCCCTTAGGAGGTTGTAATGTACTTAGTATTGTATATGAAAAAGAATAAGAATTTGTTGATTTTTTCCTATCAGAAAAATCTGAAGACCAAGAAGATGAAGATGAAGAAGGTGGCTTGAATTTGACTACAAAAAGTCAGGAAAAACAAACAGTTACACCTAAATGGCCAACTCGTGTATTTGCAATGGAATGCATACGTATGATCATCGATTCTTGTAAATCAAACCCATCCCATCTGGATCTAGCACTTGCACGTGACATGGAAATCAAGAACAATAAAAGTGAGTTGTATTTTTATTAGTTTCTATTGCTTGGTTACAATTGTTTTTATGGATTGAACTGTAGCACTTCTTTTCATGCCATTTTTATTGCTCGATTCAAACGTGTAAAAGTAGAATATCTCAATGGAGTCCATTGCATTATCATTACATTATTCTGACTGCTGATGTTATTAAATTTGTAACAAGTGCATGTGATTTCCCTTCAATTCTAATTGAGATTATATCTTAATTTTTCAGAAGGAGAATTTTTAGTGATGCATTTGTCGGAGTTGGTGAGAATGGCATTTATTGCGGGTACTTCAAATAATGATCAACTAAAATTGGAAGGCATGAAAACTCTTCTCGTAAGATTTTATATTTTTTATTAAAATTTTTGGGAGTATGTTGTATTCTAGCAGTGTTTATGTACAGACCGAAATAGCTGAATAGAAAATAATGAAATTTGTCAGTTACGGTTTTAGGTAAATAGGTGGCCTAAGATACTTGAACACATCACAATTTGGCCATCGTATGAGCCGAAATTCGTATGTGGTATTATTTTAATCTCATCAGCGATAAATGTAGTGTAATAAGAGTTGAAAATTCATACGATCATTCGCAAGTCAGCCGAGATTCGGTGGCTATGTGCTCGTAATGTGTGCCTCTCACCCAGGAGACCCTAAAACACGCAAGAATGATTAGAATGAAACTGGTTTGGTATTTAAAAATGGCCGTTACTGAATGCTCTATTGGAATGAAACTAGTGATAACTGTAAGATCTAATTTTTCTATTTATTTTTATCTGTAAAATGGCAATCTTACTAACGCACAATAATGGACGCCTGCTTTAGTCATTCATTGCCCAATGAACTTATACAGGGTCCTTTGCTTTATCATATTTATATTTTTAGGATGTTGTACAGCTGTTTTCGAAAGCTCAAGATCCAGATATACCAGGTCATGTGATATTAGAACAATTTCAGGCACAGGTTTGTAAGATTCATATATAATAAATTGACTCATTTTTTATCTTAACAATCAAAATGTCCTTTGCATGTAGCACAGCTGAATCAGAATCTTTTACTGTGGAACTTGACCTTTACACTTCTAAGCTTTTCGTTTACAGTCTTTGCTTTTTATTGAATTACAACCAAACTCTTCGATTAACGTTTACCACTTCCCTATTTGTTTTTCGTGTATCAATGTCGTTATTATCTTGAATTTCTAACAAGAAAAACTAAAGTTTTAAATCATTTAGATAGTTAACTAGAAAAATTTTATGAAGTCACTAAAGATTTATCAAAAATATTACGTTTAATAACAAATTTAGACATGGTTGAAAGAAAAAATATCGTCAATGGCGTCGATAAACTGTGAATCTTTGTCCGCAATATGAATTTCGCAGTTGCTGTGTCCATTTTTTGGGAAAAACCCAGAAACAGATAAGTTAAAAAGGTTAAAAATTTTCCTTTGGTAAATGTTCAAACAACTTATCTTTCATTTTGAGAATCTAAAAAATCATATGCCTCGTTGCCTTGGCCACAGAAATCTTATGTCAAATTCACAGACTCTAAAGACAGATACGAAAACTACCTTACCCGGCCACAAACTCTGACTCCATGAGCAATATGCCTAGATCTACAGATATTCGATCATTAGTAAAAGAGGACTTTAAAATGCTGAATAGTAGCTAGTGGGTCCATTATGACCATAAAAGTCATTTTTCAGTACTAAGTATGTCCGGTCATTTGTAGACCCTGGCATTTTGCGTACGACATCGATACATATTTTCATTAATTTTTGTTATCGTCACTCAAAAAGTACGTTTCATATTCGGAAAACAGATTGCAAATTCATATACAAGCAAGCAAGTAAGAATCAATTTTCATTAAGCAAAATTATAGTAACGCTTAATGGGGATTAAAAGACTTTTTGTAAGTCGTATGTTTCTGGTTTTTCTTCTAAAACTCGTTGGGTCTCTTGATTTTTTGTAACTATGAATAATATGTTAAGCAGTTGCCCCCCCCCCTCCGCAACCACGTCTACGATAATTCAATCATGGACAAAATGTTTGGGGACAGTTATATGGATCCAGCCACCTCCCCACGTTACTGAACATCCTCCACGGCAGTCAAAGTTTCCCCCTGGGTACTAAATATCCGCAACGGTACCTCTTCGTGTACATCATGATTTCCCTCCACTGTACTTAGGATACCTCCCCACTTTACTGAACATATCCCACAATACTCATGATGCTTCCCATACAAAGTATTATTTTCCCTTCGGTACTGAACATCTCCCACGGTACTGCATACTTGTGACACGGGGTGGTTCAATATGTTCAGGGCTCTGGGCTCCCACATATATGTATAAATATGAGCAAACTCAATTAACGCAGTCAATTCTTGAAAACGGCGTTGTTCAAGAGTGAACCATTCCACCTTGCAACAGCAGATCTAAAGTCAACTGGTGGCAAAAAATTGTTGATAACATAAAGGGCTGTAGCGGTGCCGCTTTTTACGATAGTTTTTGTTTTGCTTTTGTTTATTGATGATGCAATAGATGATGGGGATATTTAACGACAGCATTTTTTAGTGTTTTATATTTTTTATTGTCTATGAGGACCCTTGATTGAAAAATATTACCATACTGATATATTTTGTTACCGATCTTGGGACATTCCTTTTCTCGAACCTTTTTCATTTATACTTCATCGCAGTTTTTCTAATGATGACCGGTACATAAACTGCAGTATTGTTAAGCGTTATGTCTTATTCGTAGTGCTTCGTAAATTGACGGTTTTTTGAAATTTCATATTTTGTTCTCAGGTTGGAACAGCTCTTAGGCCAGCATTCACTCCATCAACACCGCCAGATATAATAGCAATGGCTTGCGAGGTTAGTTTGTATTTCTACTATTGAACAATTTCACTTTAATATTTCAAACTCTTTCCTGATTTACCAAGCGATGTCTACATCGCGCAACCTTATTTTCGACGATTGTTTTGCTGTAATCTGGGTATGTACGTCCAGGTTACTGACGGTTCTAAAACCGCTTGTTAGTATCAAGTGATATGCGTGTCAAAATTTGTGTCATACAATATTTCTCTCGGCAGCATTTTTCCCTAGCCTTATAGTAAATCTAAATGGCGAAGTCTGATATTTGTTTTTTTTTTATACTTAGAGAGGATTATTACTTTTAAAGCGATCCTTATAAATCATGATAAATATTGTTGGAACTAGAGACTCGTATTCCAGTTAACACCATGGGGTAAATTCAAGAGGTTCTCCTTTGGTTTGTTCCTTACATTTATTAAGCAATCAACAAGACCATGTTTTGAATTTCGTTCATCATCAGAATGTTGTTAATAGCGTCTAGACAGTCCAGCTTGCATCTAACTATATAAGGCAATCACCTGTTAGCAAAAGACATCAATTCTTGCATATGTGTGGGTAGTAGGCATATCAAGGATGAATTAAGTTATCTACTGCCAAATTGAAATATCAAATATCTTCGGACACTATATCAAGCTATTGTATCTGTAATGCTACTTGCTGAAACTTGCCTTGCCTTGAAGTAAGTGATGTTCAATACTTCTATTGGAACAACCAGATTCCAAACTTCTGGAAATTTGCAAGAGTGTTTCCTATTTTCAAGCACCTTAAGAAGGTTGAAAAGTTACACTGTTATTTTATATCAGTTTCTTTGAAAAGCTCTTAGCCAACCAGCTGTGTCAGTTTGATGCAGGTCTTTACCTTTTTCTGTTAAGGTTTATTCAACAGTAACATAGTTACTTAAAAACATCGGTTACAGATACAGTGGGCTGGATCTTGGTAGGTTTGAAGGAGTGGTATTCATTGACTCCATAAAGCCTTTGACACCGATAACAACTTCATTGTCTGCAATGGCTTCTCAACAGTGATTTTCAGGAGTGGGAACTTCACTGGTTTTAATAATACTTATCCAATTGAACAAAATATGCAGTGTAAGTGGTGTCAATTTCGAAATTAAAGACATATGTAAGGTTGCCACAAGGCTTCTGTCTTGATTCCCGATTGCTTCTCATTTGCTTAAATAACCTTCTACAGACTTTCCATGATTCGACAGTATCCATGTTGGATTATACTGTTGATACGAGACTTGTTATTAATCCAGCTGTGTTATAGTGATGGACCTAAAACAAATTGAACAAAATTAAAAGGCAGCATGATGTCACTGAATAGACTCAATCCATGCTTATCTCCACCAAGAAGAGCTCTTAAACAGCCCTTTGCACACTAGAGTACTTTTCCAAATATTAGTAAGGTTTACAAATTAACACCTTTTTTCCTAGTGTGCAAGGACTTTTTTGCATTTTCTGCCGTCCATAAATTCTCGTAAGGATGAAACAGGCCCCCTAATTAAATATGGGCATCTCTCGAGCTGCCCTTATTTCTGTCCAATGTCATCACGGATTAATTTCTTGATCTGACGCGACATTTTATTGCTTTTTTCATTTGCTCTCGTTATTAAATTGTCGGATGAAGAGTTTTTCATGCTTTTTTATGATCATTTTCTATTTGTTAGAGCAAAGCCTCTTGGTAGGATGCAAGGAATGATGTTGCTTTTATCTGCATATGTTAGACTATCAATTTTACAAATGCAGCAAGCGGCATTAAGGTTCTTTATTCAACAATATTC
>JAADKT020527766.1:0-12317 GCA_011763395.2 Chrysaora chesapeakei
TCTCGTATTGTCAATGATCATTGGATAAAAATGAAGCAAAAATTACCTAAAGATGATAGTGTAATCCGGCCTTAAAAGATGCAATAAGCATTTCTTGTAGCTTGAAAAGAGAACGATTAGTTTATTTGACATAGGCTTTTAGGGGGCTCCTAATAGGTGGATTAACCTGGGGGGCATAGAATTCGGAGCAATGCTTAGGCAAAGGATGTTCGGAAGCCAAGAAGAAGGCATGGGCCTTTGAAACGTGACAGTCTTTTAACAATCCAAGAGTGGCACTGTCAAAAAAGTGATATTAGAAGTCTCAGGCGACTGTTGCCATCCCACAGTGCAGTTGTAGCTCAAGGTTTAGTGTAAGAAAACCACTGACACCTCATACAGTTACCTACAGACCAGTTTCGCCCAATTTCAGGGCTCATTAGTGCAGCTAGACTGAATGAGGACCTTTGCCCAATGTTTGGCGCCAGGCATCAGGCTGTCCGTGGTATTACATGTGACAGGTTGAATTCAGAAACCAAGAAGAAAGCATGTGCCTTTGATATGCAACAGCCTATTAACAACCCAAGAGCGGCACCATAAAGCAAGTGCTATTAGACGCCCTTTTGAAGGACTGTTGCCATCCCACAGTGCGGTTGTAGTTCAAGGTTAAGTGTAAGAAAACCACTGATACCTCAAACAGTCAGCTGTGTCAACATGTCACAAAATGGTTGTACAGTCCCTTACCTAAAATAACAGGTAAACCCCACCACAATGATCTACATTCGACCAATGCAGACCCAGCGTCCTCTTTAAAAAGATATATCAAAGAAAAACAACAGCATAAAAACAACTTCCGAAATTGCTGCAAAGAGATTCTACTTGGGTGAATGAGAGGCCACATGGAAACATGTTAAAATGAAGAACTTGCTTGCTCCACAGAAACAAGAGATGATAAATTTGACGTTGGTCTTAACGGCACAGACAGTTGATCTGGGCTGACATTCTAAAATAAAAAAAAAAAAGTTGGCGAGCAATGCCAGGATCTAGGGAAAACTTTTGTAGAGTCAAAGTTGAAATTTTCAATTTGGCATTGGAAAATGTAGGAAAGAGAGAAAGGCACGAAAGAGTTTTAGAGGAATAGAAAGTCATCCTGTTCCCATTCAAGACGTCACAAAATTGTTTCTTTTCCGCTTGTGCGGGGCAATGGCAGTCTATACCATCGTAAAAAATGGCCCACTTCAAAGTTTTCCACGTTTGGCACGGTAAGTTAAAGCTGCCTTGCTTGGAGAGAGCAGAGAAGATTTCCTTTGGAAGCTCTGCAAACGTGACATACCATTAAAAGCAGTCAACAAAAATCTTCATTGTCTTATTGACGATCTGGATAATGCATCAAATGATCAACAGGTGAAGCTTTTAAGTTGGAGGCACAAAGAGTTAACAGCTCACATTGGCCATCAAATGAAGTAATAAAGAACGAGAACAAAAACTCTTTTATACAAGAGATTATAAACAATGAAACAAAGAACTTATAAAGGAGCTCACACAGAGTTGAGACACTCTTGGTTTCTTCTCATATATAAGAAAGTACCCAGAAGGATTTCCTGAACTGTTTACTGCAACTGACAACGTGTTTAGGCCTGCTGAATTCAAAGCTTTGATGCAAGAAGTGAAGCCATTAAACTTTTCGGAAACACAAGCTTATGACTGGTTTACCAATTTTATAGATGCTAATGATGATGATGAATCAAGATTGACGGAATTATTTGCATTTGCAACTGGTTGGCAAGCCCCTCAGCCAGGTATATCTATAAAGATAAAGGTGGAGTTCTTAGAAGATGATGATTCATATATGTTGCAAACAGCATCGGCCTGCCTTTACATTCTGAGGCTCTCAACAGTGCACTTGAATCAGTCACAATTCACTATTATTGCTGTAATCAAACATGGCACAAGGAGATTTCTGAATCCATGAATTGTAAATTTATGAACAATTTGTGCTTGTATGAAATGAAAATAATTTCATCCGTTTTTGAAAATAAGAAAGCATTATTATAATAGTTCTTTTTATTGCTTTGTTTTATGTTGTTATTTGAGTTTCATTTATCGATTTTTGGTACCATTTGATTATGTAGTGAAAATGAACAATATTCGATATGTATGCAATGTGAGTTTCAAATAAAACAAATTACACTTTCCACACAGTTGTTCAAAGGTGGGCGAAACTGCTATTTGAACAATTCCCTTGGAGATAAATATTTCAAACAATTAGAAAAATTAGAAAATTATAAAACAATCAAGTCACATTTGCTCAGGTTGAACTAATATAAAGCATTTGATGAGATTTCTTGAATCATCTTGTTGACTTAGTTGCTTGGAATTGCGTTATGTTCATATTATGTTCTTGTTTGAAGTTGTCTACATTTCTTTTCTAAATTTTCAAAGATATGTTACTAAAATATCTTGAATACTAACTGGCGAATATGAATACTATTTTCACGAGATAAAAATCTCTGCATCTGTAGAAAAGCTAAGATATGCACTTCCATCAACCTTTAGGGATATCAGCAAGTCGCCTCTATAACTCATAAAGCTTGGTTCCCACTAGACACAAAATGCGTCAAAAACAGGTTTAAAACGTGATAAGAAAACAAGTCAAATTTTGACGCCATGTTGGAATGAAAATTTTTTCTTAACACATTTTACTAACCATTTTAATCGCAATTTTAACGCATTTTCTCAAGTTAGCGCGATCAAATGGAAAGGAAATTTTTTTATTCCATTTTGAACATGTGATCAAGAGGGAAACATGACAGACAGTTTGCCGATAGTCCAGCTCTGTCACGAAGCCGTAACTCATGAACAGATCAACCATAACCCATGAACAAAAAGGTGATACTCTACCAGTTCCAATGTTTTGGTGCATATCTCCTGTTCCCGAAACCTACCCTTTCTATGCATATTCGTCCTTACTTTCATTTTTCTGCAAATTCTCCGCAATATTATCGAGTATTATAAGCAAAAGCAACTTTTTAATATCTATAATAATATCTTTTTCCATCTTGAGTAAGGGAAAGCTCGCGAAAATAATAGCAAAATGCATCAAATGAAAGAAATGAACCCGAAATGCGTCAAAATTAAGCTGTAGTGCGAATGAGTGCAATGATTTTTTGTTTTCTCGACACGTTTTAAACGCATTTTCTTATTGCATTTCTAACTCGTTTTAACCCATCTTTTGTTTAGTGGGAACAAAGCTTAAGGGAGGGAATTGTAGGATATAAAATATAAAAATATAAAATTGAATGTACATTGCATAGTCACACTTCTTTGAAACATTGCCTGGAGAACTGTGAGAAATTTCTATTCATCTCTGCCAAGAAATCCAACTAAGATGCAACAGACAAATGCTCATGCTTAAGTTGCAGCTTCTGTCAATGAGAAAGCTCTTCATGCTGCTCTGCACAATGCTCGTGCACCTGTTACTGAACGCAGTCCTTGTGCTCAAGTTCCAATGACAAACCTCAACTCGTTGCTCCTTGTCTCGAGAATACTTTTGAGCAGGCACTGTATTTGTTACTTAATTCTTGAATTTTGGCTACTGTTTTTGCCATTTCTGTTATTTTCACTTTTAGTTTGCTTTATTTTTTATCCCTATCAGCCACATTTTTGTTGGAGGCAAGTCTTCCTGTTTACGATAAAAGTCTTCCTGCCTTTTGTCAGAGACGAGACTTCCTGTTTACGATAAAAGTCTTCCTGTTTTTGCCTTCCTTTCTTCCCTGGTTGACCTCCAAGCTACCTATATTTTTATTTATTTCGTTTCATTCCTATTTTCCTGCACTTTCTTTATACAACGCCGTGTAGCTTTTCTCTTTTTTGAAATTTTGTTTTTCATGTTAGGATTTCTTTTGGCTATTTATCGGCTTAATTTTTTGGCTATCAACTTTGGCTCTTTTTTCTAAGAACATGTTTCATTTAAATTCAGAGTTTTCTTTCTTACTTCTACGTGGCACATATTTTTGCTTGCTTGTTTTGAATTCTTAAAATGCTGTAAGCTGCAATTTTTTTCTTTTTCTCTACTTTTCATCTTTGCCGCTATTAAATTTCTACACCCATGATGTTCTCCTATACCTTGAGGTGTTTTCTTTTCGTCTCCACTCCTATCACCTATCCTGTCGTTTAACCCCACAGTCCTTAGGATAGTGTTGTTTCTTTAATTACAATTAGCTGCTTCTTTGTCTCGCCGTCCCCCCCTCTTTTTGCATAAGTTACTTCTTGATATTTTGTTTGTAGTTTTTTGCATTTGCTTTGAATCTCTTGCTTTTCTTTTGCTTTAACGTTTGTTTTCTAGCTAGCGTTTGGGCAAATTTTTTACATTTCTGATGATAAGGCACTGAATAGACCTGGAAATTAATGATTTTGGCACTGCGGATTGACCGTTATTCCTAAATTTATGCACTTTTTATGATAGTGACAAGGCACTGCATAGACCTGTAAATTTACGATTGTGGCATGCAGATTAACTGATACACCTTAATTTATACATTTGTTATGATGATGACGAGGCACTGCATAGACCTGTAAATTAATGGTTGTGGTATGCAAATCGACAGATATACCTATATTTATGGGTTTTCATGATATTGTCGAGGCACTGCATAGACCAGTAGATTCATGATTGTGGCATCTAGATTGACCAATATACCTTAATTTTTGGATTTGTTGTGATGATGATGAGACACTACTTCAACATATAAATTAATTCCAGTTTATGTATTCATAATGATGATGATGATGATGTTGATGATGATGATGATGATGAGGCACTGAATAAACCTGTAAAACTAACGTGTAGCTTTCAGATGCCCGATATTCCTTAGTTTCTACATTTATTATGATGATGATGATTAGGTACTGCATAGTCCTGAAATGTATCCATTGTGGCTTTACTAATAATGTATTGGCTTTTCTTTACTAATTCAGCTACCTCTATGGCTGTGAGCTTCACCTGATCTCAGTTTTTCTTTGATTCTTAGCCTCGAAAATATTTTGATGGCCTCTTAAAATGCTTAGAGGCTCTTGAAAATTTGCATCAGCTGTATGTTGAAGCCTTCAAAAAGAAATCGTCTTTTAAAAAGCTGAGTGGTTGAAAATCATAGCCAGGGAACGACAACACAAGAAGGCAGATTATTACATCGCCATCCATGGAACATTATTGGAGAAGGTAGACAGCCCCGTAGAACATTTTAGAAATTACCTGCTTGCCCTACTAGGGGACAAAGGTAATGAGTAGTGGAAGGGATTCTAAGCATCATTCATCACATATTTTGGCCATAAAAAGGAAAATGGAATTCAACTCTCCAACAACTGTGCAAAACAACGAGAATCTCACGATATTGTTTGACACAAAAAAGTTGACGACCAATGGCTTGAAGAGTTTAGAGCAACTAAACAACCAGTACAGTAAAAGTGTATTTAAATTCTCTGGTTTCATTTTGAAACTTTATTATCTGTTTCGAATCCCTTATTGACATAGAAGACTGTGAAGTAACAAAGGCTAAATATAAATATGAATGTTAGATCAAATCCTTGAGAAAGCCGCTGAATAAGAGAAGATGGGAGAAAAAAGAGCTTGACTCCCAGATGCTAGCCACACCAGAGGACTTTGGGATGTTCGATAAATCCAAAGGTGTTAGCGATGGACTGGCAATACTGAATTCATTAGCTGGATCATACCTGAAATTTCCAAACAGAGAGTACACAAGGAATGGTAAGAGATTATCTTATTTTAAGTCTAAGTATTTATAATAGTTGCAGATCTGGCCCCATGGTGGATCTAATCGTTAAAGACATGGACAAGGCTTGGCAAGATGGAGAAATGATGATAATGACAGTAATTAAGCACCAAACTGGTGATTCAAGTGGCCTGCAAATTTGTGTTCTCCAATACAAACATTCCATCATCTTGCGAGCTTTATATCCAAGATGAGGTCCCAGGTAGTGAAATCTACTGGCTGCATACTCAACAATGTGTTAATAACAACTTCAGGCAAAGCCATGGACACATCTTGCATCAGTGATCAGTTTGTTAGATTTTGGAAGGCAGCAACTGGGAAGAAAATGATTTTCTCATTAATGAGAAAGTCCTGCTTTACAAGAGTTCATGCTGCAAGACCTAGTCTGAAGATCAACCTTGTTTAGCATATGAACCACTCTGTGAAGATAGCAGAAAGTGTCTACTATGCCCAAGAAAAGAAGATAAAATCTGCTAAGACGGCAGTAGCGCTCAGAAAAATTATGATGACATCTATGATGACCTTCTGGGAGGCATAAGATAATGTAGGTCTACAAAGAATAAGCTTTTAAAATTAGTGAAAGAATATTGGATTACAATGGGATGTTGTGCTGGACTTGGGGAATACACTTTTTGTTAATAAGCAACCTGACTTTTGGTTCAGCCCTCAAAATTGCTTAAGGTATCTGGTCTTTAAGCCCTCACAGAATGACTAGGTACCCCCTAAAAACTCTTTTTTGGCTCCTCTCATACTGATCAATGTATTTGACAAGCTGGCAATAATGTATTCTATAAAGAAAGCTATTTCAACAAAAATTTGAGCAAATCTCAGCCCTTAGTTGCTTATTGACCATTTCCTTATTTCAAAAAAAGTGTAAGTGTCTAGTGGGTAATCATTTGAGCACCTCATTATTTTGCTTTATGTTGTGTTGTGGTGGGTATTGTATTATTATGCTTCACATGTTGGTATTTTTGCATGCTGTGCATACCAAGTCACAAAAAACATCCAAAGATCAAGCAAAAAAACAAGAAATTCACCACAGTAGGCTAAAAATACCTTTAAAAAAAGATTAGTTACCCATCAAATCAAGTGTGATAGCCAACCACAGTAGTGATCTAAAACGCAGAACCAGCCAAAACGACCCAAAACCAGCCAAAAAGACCGAAAACAAGCCAAAGTCAGCCAAACCACCCAAAACAACGCATAATTGGATCAAAACGACCCAAAACCACCCAAAACTAACCAAAAAATGTCATTTTCTCTTATTAAGGGGTAGAAAGCCCCTCAAAATCCTCACTTTTCTTCAAAACATCATCCCCCCTTTGTAAATTAGTCTTTCCTCTTGGGGCGAAAAACGTGAACAATGCGCTTTGTTAGCTACTGATTTTCGGAATGGGAGACAAATCTTTTGTGAATCGCTCTCAGGGGCCTATTCAATCACCTGCAGCTGTTCAAGCCTATCTTGAATTAAAGTTTTTTTATGTCGCACGATTATCCCACGACTGTGAGATTTTCTGACCTCATGATTCTTGCGAAGGGCATTTTACTCCAATCCTACAGACCCGTACGCGTACACTCATTGCTAAAATTTTATGGTTTTTGATAAAAAAATTCTTGGAAATATTTTCGTTTAAACGGGAATTAAAGATCACTACTCGTAACTTCTAACACGATCGTGCAATAATCGTGTGATTGTTGCGATAAGGCACTCTTTTTTAAAAGAAACTCATTCATAAGAAACTCAGTACTGAGATCAATCTTGGTTATATTTTGACGAAACTTGTGGTTGTGTTTTATCTTTAGCAAGTTCATGCTTAGACACAATAATGCTTTTGTGAACAAAAAGGCCTTTCTGACTTTTTCATGACAAGGAAAGTCCCAAGGCAAAAGATGAATTTAAAAGAGAAAATGATGTTATTTAAAGGTTATGTTAAATTTGTGGGGATTTCCAGGGGTTTTCTACCCTAAAATCAATGACTTAAAAGTAAGTTATAATTTTTGGTTGGTTTTGGGTGGTTTTGACCTGATTATGGGTCGTTTTGGATTGTTTTGGCTGGTTCTGGGTGGGTTTTGGTGGTTTTGGGTCGTTTTGGGTGGCTCTATGTTTTAGTAAGTACGAGTAGTGATAATAAACCAAAGAATGACAAATATTATAAAACGACATCAAGCATAATAACCCACCACAATAGTCCTTATCCACAGCATTTGCAGTTCACTGCCCTGGCCCTGGCGGCCCTCGTTTTTGAGCCCCCAGGGCCCCGTCCTTCTTTATTACTTTTTTCATACAATTCATTCAATTCATACAAAGAATTGTATTTCCATCAAAATCCATGCTCATTACAATAATAAGGAGCAATCTTGATGTTGATGCATAATAATTGGGGATTTCTGTATTTGTTTTACATTTCAGTTCATTTCATGCTGACATTTAGTAATTATCCCTGCCCCCAAAAATTGATAGCGTATTTTTGAGAGTGATTAAATGCTGATCAAACAACATTGTTTTGGTGTTTATTACGGTTGAAAAAAAAATTTGGTAGACTTTCTGGATAATACAGAAATTGAGGGTGGTTACAATATGGTATGTATGGGCATTTGCAGAGAAACCAGCATTCAAATGATGTAAATGTTTGAAAATATATCCAATCAGGCATACAACTTAATAGTGAAGAGCGTGACCAGAAGATTAAACATCTTTAAGTAGAAAAACGATGGCCTACTTCAGTCTAAACATAAAATCGTTTTGGGGGCGTCTCAAAAGAAAACTCATCATGGCCAACAAGTAGATTAGTATTTCTAGTACGATGATGAACTCATTTATCCAAATTTTAAAAGTCCCGCCGAAATTGCAAGTAGGTCATGCCACCAGCACCGGGACTATAAGGTGAAACGAAAGGGGTGGCTCCACCTCACAACATTTTGTAATAGCTCTGAACAGTCTGGTCTTAGAGAAGTGGTAGAACTTGAATTGTGTTCTCTTACAGCTGGTAGTGTGACCAAGATTGAAGCTTATGTTTTACCTGTCATTTCTAACATTAAAAATGTTCTTGTTGATTCTGTTAAATGCAATTACTCCCATGTTCAAGGTTTATGGTTTTCAGATGCAGATCACGCTAAGTCTGACTTGAAAATTACTGTTATGATAGGCGCTGATTTTTTGTGGCGTGATACACCCCATTGTGTGGCCACAGTGAAGAACATCAGAGCGGAAATAAAAGAAGGTAATTTAGATGAGAAAATTTGCAAATTATGGGACCTTGAAACCATAGTTATTAGGCCAAAGGATGAGGTAAGTCAGAGTTTTCAAAACAACACTGTGTTTAATGGGGTAAGGTATTCAGTGCAGTGACCATGGAAGGTTAGCCATGATGCCCTACTTACTAATTATGCCAACAGCTTGGCAAGACTGAAGAGTTTGTTGGTGAAGCTACATAGAGACGAAGAAGTTCTTAAAGAATGTCAGAACATCATAGATAACCAACTTGAGACAGGAATTATAGAGAAATATGGAAACAGGAAAAGAAGCCATTAGCAAAACATAGAAATCACGGATTGTTACTATTGGTCTGACAGTATGATTGCCTTGCAGAGGATACAAAATAAGGGAGCATCAGCCCAAGAGAGTCTAAAGCAGCAAAAGAACTATCAGCAATTAGTGCTTGAATCGAGAGTTAATGAAGACGATAAAATTAAATGAGAGCTCGTGGAAGGTTGAGTAGATCAGATCTCCCTCAGGATACAATCCTATCTTGTTTCCTAGGCATCATAAGTTTACAGAGACGATCATTTTAGACTGTCATAAATTTGTGCAACACAGTGGACTAAGTGCAGCCCTAGCCAAAGTAAGGACACGCTTCTGGGTTCCAAGGGTAGGCAGTTGGTTAAAACATTACTTCACAGATGTGTAACATGTAGAATACAGGAAGGAAACCATACGATATGCCGGTGACAGCAGATTTACCAGAGTTCAGAGTAAGACAAGCGCCTCCTTTCTCTAGGGTTGGGGTTGACTATGCAGGGCCTCTACTAGTCAAGGGTTGAATAGGAGAAATGGTGAAAAGCTACATTGCTTTGTCTACTTGCTGCATAAGTAGGGCAGTACATTTGGAACTGGTAGATGATATAGGAGTTCCATCATTTCGTAGATGCTTTAGGAGGTTCACAGCATGAAGAAGAGCGCCAGTATTAATGATATTGGACTTTTAAGACAACCGGAATGAACTTGAAGCAACTTTTCAATCACACTGAGGTAACAGGAGAGTTAGAACATAAGAATGTAGAAAGGACACTGGAATGGAAGTTCATTCTAGAGAGAGCGCCAAATTGGGGTGGATTTTATGAAAGATTAGTAGCTCTTACCAAACGTTGCTTGAAAAAGTTGTTAGGGAATGCTTGTTTGAACCAAGATGAAATACATACAATTCTGGTTGAAATCCAAGGAACCCTCAATGCAAGACCTTAAACCTATGTCAGTAGTGAGTTAGAGGGAGAAATTCTTATACCAGCACATCTGTTGTATGGTAGAAACATCAGTTCTCTGCCAGATTACCGTATGGAGGAAGAAGGTTTCAAGGAAAGGGACTTAGGGGCCAGGTAAAAGTATCTTACAGAAAGATTGGTCCACTTTTGGTCACAATGGAGAAATGAGTACCTTGTTAACCTTAGAGAGCATCATTGTAGTAGTGGTAAAGCAGGAAAGAATGTTGCGAGAGTTGGTGATGTTGTTCTTTTAGGAGATGACAGTCTTGAGAAACGCAATGGAAGCTAGGAGTCGTCTAAGAATGCATCAGATGTAAGGATAGTGAATTTAGAGGAGCAAAGGTACGAGTAATGGGCGTGAAGAGACCTCTTTTATTATCAACACCTGTTCAAAAGCTTTTCCCAATTGAAGTGAGGAATGAGAATTAGGGGAATGCAGAAAGTGGTGAATGTGGGGGGGGGGGGGGTTCCTCAAGATGCATCGCTCATTGCACCCAGTCAACCTACATGCCGGCCTGCTGTATTGGATTCCCAGTGCAAGACCCACGGTATGCTTGATTCTTGGTGAATCAGGGAGTGGGTGTGTGCGGAAACTCAGCAGCCACTGCTGGGGAGCAGGTTTTTGGTTCCCACAATATCGTGCAGTCTCTTTATCTACCTCTGCAAGTAATCGGACCTTCTACAACACCCACAAAGCAATTGTAAAAGATATCAGAGCTTGACGACAGAATTATTGATCTAGTTGAAGAAGCTGACTTCCAAGGTGAGGGGCAAAATTCACAAGGTTATCATTGTAAAGTTTCAATATATTTGAAAAATTAGATCACTTTTTACGATCACCCAAGGGTACTGAAATAGAGCACAATGAGCATGGAAGTTTTGCTGCTCCTACACATAAACTTAGATCACTTAAAGTGAAAGTTAAATTGCCTAAAATTGAATTGCCCAAATTTGATGGAAACACAGTAAATTGGCAGAGCTTCTTGGTCCAGTTTGAATCATCCATAGACAAAAATGATGGATTAAGTAATGGTGATAAATTTTCTTGTCTTAAAAAATCTTATTGTGTGGCAATGCTGCATTCACAATTTATGGTTTATTACTCACGAATGAGAGTGAGACAGGAGGCTGTTGGCCTTTTTAAAAGAATGATTTGGAAATTCACAAATCGTCATAAATTTCACATATGGAAAATCTAGTCAAACTCCCTGAAGTTAATAACATGAATAATATTAGAGGAGTCAGAATTATTTATGACAAACTTGAAGCTACTGTCAGAAGTCTAAAAAGGTTGGGTATTAATACTATTAGCTATTGCTCCCTTTTCATTCCCGTGTTGAATGAAAAACTTCTAAAAAAGTTGAAGATAATCATCTCAAGAAAATTTGGTAAAAATCTTTGGATACTAGAGGATATGCTAAAATATTTAAAAGAAGAGTTGCAGATAAAAGAAACTTTTATACAACAGATTCCCAGCACTGATTTCAGTTCCTTTCAGAGATATAATAAGGAAAGACGAGTCCCAGTCCCAGCCTCATCCTTGCTGACCAAAACACGCAGGCCTAATTGTGTTTATTGTTGCAGTCCAACACATGCTTCATCACAGTGTTCTATTGTCACTGACTTTAACAATAGAACAGCTATTGTAAGAGCATACGCTTGATGTTTTGTTCACACAAGAGCTGGACACTTAAGTAGAGATTGCTTCTCTACACTTGTAACTACACTTGTTGAAAATGTGGAAACCAAAATCACATATCCATTTATAAACTGGGAAAATTGAAGCCTGCAAGTGTATTAAACCAAACTCAAGGAACGTCAACAATTGCAGTATGAGTCATGACAACAAGAGATTCATACAATGACTAATTGTTATACCAGAATCTAATAATTGATCCAAACACTTCTTAAATCCATAAAATTCCATGGCTCTACTACTACCAGCTTGATTTTTCTAGAAAATGTAAATGGCAAAACCATTACTTAGTAAAGAACCGTATTTTTTACATCTGAGTGAGAAAACCAGCCACATATTCCACTTACAAGTTGCCAAAAGTTTTCCAGCAAGTATTC
>JAADKT020527877.1:0-12307 GCA_011763395.2 Chrysaora chesapeakei
CGTGCAAAGGTTGACTGGTGCTTCCCTCCAACGGTGCAGTGCGACAATGCACTTACTGAAATGGCAAAAATGTATCTTCATGGAGATAAGGAATCTGGACTTCCTAAGCACAATGTGCCGGTTTATAAAAACTTTAAGTCTAAGAAACATGCTTTGTCGATTTCCAAGGTGGTCGACCGTATCAAATCAACTGAGCCAAGATTGCCATTTCTACTGTAAATACGTTTTATGTTATAGCTCATATTAGTAGGACTATTGTTTTGTTTAAAATATTTGTAACACTCATGCTTTGCTCTTAAGTTTGCGTTTTAAATAACTAACTGACGCGTGTTAATAACATCCTGAATGTTGTTTTAATCATGTTTTAATTGATACCTTGTTGGGAACTGGGTGAGAATATTAAAAAAATTAAAATGCCTGATACGATGAGCAATTCAACTCCTTACTGCCCTGCAAATATATGGCTAGTGTTTTTTGCTTTTGAAACGTTCGAAATGGAAGCAAATTAAAAAACTCAAGCTTTTGCTGTCCGGAAACATGAAGTCATGAAGATTCCCTTTATTACAAATGCGTATCTTGTAATAAATGATCTTTTCTACATTATGAAAGATACCCCTAGTTTTCGTTTTACTAGCCCTTTCTGTGTTGATTATAGCTCAGGTATCCGAATTGGATGCTTTATTGTCTGAAAGGTTACGTATCGGCAAATCTGATCAAAGTGTCCATTTTTCAAATTACCTATAGTTCTTGTGTTTGTATTGTATCGTTATTTTATATCTAGTCGACGATTTTTGCTTGTTATCGAAAGATGAACTTTCTTTGTGCAATTATCTTATACACGTGGCTGCCGCTATCATTGCATAAAGAATATGTTGCAAAAGGGAAGAGCATTGCGAACCTTTGTTTGCTAAAGACAATTACCTCGTCAGTATTATAGTGATTTGCTTTAGTTTGAATGCATGGCATAAATTTTAGTTCTTCCATCTTAATCTTTTGTATTCTTATTTCGGTTTACAAGAAAATGGTGAGACTATATTGGAATGCTGTATTTTTTGACCTAAAACCTCTTTGATAATAAATTTAGACAAGATTTATCGATACTATACTGATAGCATTGCTGTCTACAAATTACAACGCAATTCAACGGCCGAAAGTCTTATGATAGTGAACCGCGCAATTTCGGACGAACTGAAAACATAACCGCGCAAGTTAGCAATTCTCAATTTGACTTGCCCGCGCGTGGATGGAAGTTTCCAGTCTGGGGATGGCCTGTAGTAAAGCTAGTCTCAGTATTTTTTGGAAATTGCCTTATTGGAAGACTTCTTAGATTATTTTTTTACCTGATCACCTTCTTCTTTCTGTAAAAACTGCAACCCAACGATTATATGATTGTAAGTCCCAACCAGAACTTCGATCCCCTCGTCCGCCATGATTCTGTCACATTTTTAGCTTACATCTTCGCGCGTGCGCCAGACGCCTCCACTTTTTCAAAATTTTTGAAAATGGCCAAAATTTCATGCGCCAAAAGCAACAACATGGAGCGAAGGAAATTCCCTGGGGGGCGTCGTTCTTTCTTCTGTTCCATGAGTAGTCATCAGTCGCTGAAATTCAAACTAAAGAATGCCAAGAATTCTCAAGACACTTCGTCATTTCTGTTCGTGTTTTCGATTTCAAAGCCCCAGTTACAAACCTTGACAGCATTGAAATTTGAAAAAATTTCACCAAAATTGAAAAGAGTTTAGGCACCTTCGAGACGCCCTCTGCATTCCTGGATAGAGCTGGAGGCCAAAGGAAAGTGGGTGTGTCCAAGAGGATTATGATGTCATAGACGTTCTAATTGGACATAAAAAAATTCAGATTGAATGATTGATAAACACATCTAAACCGATCAGCCATAAATGGGCAAGGCGAGGTTGATGACTCGATCAACTTATAAGCACAGATCGAGAAAGAAAGCGAGCTGAGAAGATTGAGAAAAACCTGCAGGTTGCAGGAGGCAGTCCTGATCTACGAGCTGATCTCCAGCTGGCATAGACTACAGGATGGATGACTTCAAGCGACTAGAGTTTATTCAAATTCAGTCGACGCTTGGTCGTGAACAGGTTGGTTCGAGAACCTTTACACTTGATCACTGAAATTTGCTTTTGTACAAAACATGCTGAGATTATGATCTAATTACTTGCAGATGTTCTGCAAATAAGCAGGAAATCTTTTGGTAATTTGCTGAAAGTTTCTTCAGACAAAAGCGAAATGATTTTGCAAGTGGACAGTTTTGATTATCTGAGTTGTTGACAATCATGGCAGTAGATGAACACATCAAAGATTTTTTGCTGACAGCGACAGGACGTCTGCTGTCTTCTTAAAGTACATTATTTACCTGTGATCTTTTGCTTCTCTCTTAATGAAATCCAAAAAGTCGATTTTGTAAAAAGAAAGATCAAAACATCATATCAGTCCAGACGCAGAGGTTGTCAGAGAACCAGAAGTAGGCCATGTCCTTATCTAATCATCAGTTCCCAACCAATCCTTTACTTTATTCAACTTCACTAAAAAGAGCTGACAAATTTCTCAAAAATTTAGAGAAATTTGTTTCAGAACACAGACCGCAGACCATTTCAAATATTGATTTTAACCTTAGGTAGGTCCTATCGTAAAAACAGACTCCCTTGATAGAAAAACATAAGTCATTTGGAGAAAGCAAGAGGCAAAATAGATCTTTGTATACTTTCCTCTTTGTAGTTCAAAGGATTCGAGCATGAAGGGCTAGAAGGCATACCATGTTTAATCTGCAGGGATGGTTGTCCAGGATTTACAAGACACCCTTGGAGGTAAGATGTTCAGTCTTAAATGAAACGGGAATTATCAGAAACAGAGTATCTTTTACATGATCATTATCATCCAAGTACTGCAAAGTACACCTTTATTTAGAAGGAATATGTAAGAGAACAATAGATCTATTATTAAAAGATCAATAGAGTGATTTTTCAAGATGAGTAAGATTTGTGATAAAAACTGAGGATACACACATCCATGTGAGACTGCCCCCTAGCCCCAAACTGGCTTCTGCCAGGGGGTACAGCTTACTCCTTTTCTAAGGATTGTAAATGATGTCATCATGGCAATGTGCATTGTGCCAAGTTGCTTTCCAAGAAATAAATTTGTAATAAACCGTCCAAATTTTTAATTCTAGGGTGCTTACCCCCTGCCTTCTCACATGATCCCTCTTTTAGTGCTCACAACAGTATGCTGGTCACTGATATACAACAGTACTATAAATACCAATAACTTTTTATTAAAAAAACTACTTTCCGATCTCTCGTGAGTTCTAATTCTAATTTCTAACTTCTTACCTTAGACGAGGCTGTGGCAATTGTAAATGTGGGTTCTGGGAGCATGACTTGCCAATTGGTGCTGGTGGTCATCCATTTGATAGAGCATGCTTTGAAGAGACGATGCCTGCATTGACTTCAGAGTATGAAACTGCAGCAAGAGAAGGCTATTCTTGGGTTCCACGTGGCTTGAGAAGTGCTGGGGTAAGAAATGTTCTAAGTTTTAAAATATTAGAACCACAACATTTGGCTCTCTAGATTAACACACGTAAGAAGAAGATGAAGAAGGTGGTTAAATGGTGCATGCAAGAAAACAAGCTAGCAATCATTATTTGTTAAACAAGGGAATCTGGCAGCTATCTAGCTGATATGGACCTGCAGCTTGTGCTCCCAGACTGATATTCCAGAACAAATACCCTGGGTACTCATTTACCGACCACGAAAGGATGGACAGCTAAGTTGACTGGAGTGTTGCGGAAAGTGGCCCTGATAAGATTTGAACCAAAAAACCTCACGTCTTGGCCACTCAGCCACACCACCTCATTTAGCGCAGTTGCTCGGGTCTCAGAAGTAGATGAATGCCAGACCTCTGTCCTTGCTCTGATGGGACTCTTACTTTGACTTGAACCCTGACATCACTGAGCTCCTGATACCACAAGCTAACTCCACAATGAGACATCATATTCTTAGACAGTCTGGTGAATGAGAAGGAGAGCTTTGGGGTGTAACATAACCCCCAGACTTGTTAATAGGGCTTTCGGAAAATGTTTGAAGTTAGAAGTATATACCTATACCTTTAGAAGTATATACGCTATACCTTTTCTTAGCTGCATCTTTGATATTGAAAACTTGTCATGCTTGAAAGACCCCACATATAAGGCTCATACTAGCTCAAGTTACTTTGTCCTCATTTAAACTGTCTGTGTCATTTGTGATTTTTTACGATGTCAAAGTCAATGATATTCAATCGTTTGCCTTAGATTGCAAACTTCATGGAACAGCTGCCTGTGGAGAAAGTCCCTGGAAAGGGTGGAGAGGGTGCTAAGTACCGAACAAGACAGCTTTTCTATCAGTTGCCAACGCAAGATTTCTCTCCAAAGTATGCAAAGTTTATGAAGGAAGAAGCAAAACCGTCTTTCCTCGCACTGACTGAAGAAAGATCAGAAAATGTTATAGGCATCGGTAAGGTTAATAGTTCCGTTGTGTCTTCCTTCTCCTTGCGTTACAATTTGCAACTTGTTTTTTGCAGTTAATTTTAGTTAAATCTCTTGAAAATAGTCGCAATCCAATTGCGTAAGGTAGGACTCGAAAACCCTAGCTGGTTTCTAGGTCCTGGTTTTTAAAACTAAAGATTTTAGCGACAGGAGCAAACGCTTTTCACGAAAAAGCATGTAGCGAAAGCTAGAGATGATAAAAACGCATTTTAACCAACAGCGAAAGGTTACTAACTAGTTAACGGTTTCTGAAGCTTAAGCAGCAATCAGTGTCCCTGCATTAAGGAACAACCAGCAACCGACGAGGCCTATTTGAAGCGAGACTAAGGGTGCGTTCTTTTGGAACCTTTTTCTGCGTCTTCGTTTTTCTGGAGACTTCCGAGAGATCTAAAGCCCGCTCTTTTGGACAACTCTCGGGAAAATCTTTGAGGAAAGACTTTGGAGGCTCCAAACACTCATGACTCCAGAGCTTGAAGATTTCGCAGAGAAATCGTTTCAAATTCTATTTCTCTTGAGTCTTTCAACTTCTCTTAAGTCTTCCGTTTTTCGAGAGGATGCGTTTAATTGGCGCTTGGAATCGGAAGCCTTCGAAGTCTACTTGTTTCAGAGTTCAGAAGAGACAAAAGTCCTAAAAGAACGGACCCTTGGTAGATCCTTTAAGCGACGGGAGTTGTCCTTTCTTTGCATCGTAAATATCGACTTGTGTACTATGGCATTAAACAAGATACCAGTCAAGCTTCACTGTTTGGCTGATTCGTCTGGATCCACGTGTTGGTTTTTGTTGTTGAATATTTCAATCAAATTCTGACCTTCCGTCTCTGAAGAGTTCAAGTCGGAAACCATTCTATCCTATCAAGCAATATTCCATTTCTTAACTTGGTTAATACATTTTTCTTCTCTTTTTTGTACAGCTGCTGTCCGTGGTATCCTGTCGATGTCAAAGCAATGTAACCATTGCCGTGCTTACATTAGTAGCGGAGAGTCAGGAGTTTTCACCGAGAGAGGAGGGGGAAGCATTTGCTGGCATCCGCAGTGCTTTGTATGCAATCACTGCCATGAATTATTGGTAGACCATATCTATTTCTATCACAATAGACAAGTTTATTGTGGAAGACACTATTCGGAGTTGAGAAAGCCACGGTGTGGAGGATGTGACGAGGTAATGCTGATACAGCTAATTTTTCTTCGATCATGAATGGCGAATACATATAAATATGATGGCACATATGCACGCCATTCATGACAATACATATCAATATCTATAGTGTTGAAGAAAACTCCCTGAAAATAGCCGAAACACAAAAAACTCAAATTGGAGGAGAGCCTTGGGCTGTATGACTTGGAGAGTTACTCGACGATATCATTGAGCTCTATAGCTCAGTGGAAACGTCGTTAGCTCTCTGATTATGGAGTCCAGGTTCGAATCCCATCTCATTGTGGTATGCCACTCAAGTCAAATGGCATGTATGGTATATATATATATATATCATGTATGAATATGTCTCAAATAGTATTGTAGCTACCTACTATAAAATACTGTAAAAAAAACCAACATAAAATGATGATGATCACATGATTGAAGATGCTGTTGCCAGGTGGCCTAATCCAGCTGTCTCGTTGTGTCAGAAGCTCAGCCTTGTCGGGGTTCGAGTCCCAGCTACGGTAGCGTCACAGCAACGATCGATGTCTTGATTTGTTAACCTATTACTAAGATCCTAGCGGCTTGCGCTAAATGCACCATTTCACGTTAGCCCTTCTCTTTGACTTCACCTTGAAGGTGGCGCCGTAGCCTAATCCAGCTGTCTCGTTGTGTCAGAAGCTCAGCCAGGTCGGGGTTCGAGTCCCAGCTACGGTAGCGTCACAGCCAGGGATGAGGTCTTGATTTGTTAACCTATTACTGAGATCCTAGCGGCTTGCGCTTAATGCACCATTTCACGTTAGCCCTTCTCTTCGACTTCACCTTGAAGGTGCTGTGGCGTCGTAGCCTAATCCAGCTGTCTCGTTGTGTCAGAAGCTCAGCCAGGTCGGGGTTCGAGTCCCAGCTACGGTAGCGTCACAGCAAGGATTGAGGTCGCGATTCGTTAACCTATTACTAAGACTTCAAATGCGATTAACCTTGCCCCTTGCGGTTGGCTCTAAATGCAATATTTCACTCTTTCGCCTACTGTATAATGATTGGATGCAATATGATTTTCTTTGTAGCTGATCTACGTGGGAGAACTGACCAAAGCTATTGATAAGTCTTGGCACATTGAGCACTTTGCCTGTCACCATTGCGATGTTCCACTAACTGGCAAAAAATACATTGTCAACAAGCACCAGCCATTCTGCCAAAGATGCTTCACTGATAATATCGCTCACAAATGCCACAATTGCAAAAAGCCAATCGGACCAGAAAGCAAAGACATGTTCGTCAAAGATAAGCACTATCACAAGGAATGCTTGGTCTGCTCAAAATGCCATTCACAATTGGTAAGGATGGGCCTCTTTTAAAGTACCTTTACTGCATGGGCATTCTATTGTTGTTTTAAGAAAAGGAACAAAAGGCTATTGTTCAAAACAATAGGAGAGCAGGGGGCTCGCGGTGGGCAAATTTCTCCCTAGTTAGTATGTTAAAGAGGCAAGGATGTCTTTGTTTCTGCTGTTGATATACACGTTTTTACAAGAAAGCTTGCTCTAGGCCTAGTACTATAAGTTTCTTAAAGAATTGCGCCTCGATGTAGCTAATGATGAAGATGACGAAGACGTAGCAATCACTGTAATTTTTATAAACCTTTTTTAAAACTCTTTCAGGAAAGTCAGACATTTGTTTACGTCAATAATGAACCAGTATGCAATCGATGCCGGGGAACAGAGCCCCCAAAATCATGTGCTGGATGCCATCATCAATTCTTACCGGAGGAGAAGAAGATTGGTGTAAAAGAAAACAACGAGTATTATCACGAGCTTTGTTTTCTATGCTCTAAATGTAATTTGCCAATTGGAACTCAGAAATTCGTCCGCACAGGACCAGGAACACAAACTTGTAACTCGTGCTACGAGTCTCATCTCACGGTAATCATTTCTACGTTACATTTACATAAGCTTAAGCATATGTGGAGTTATTTATACATTTGCCTAACATCAGCTCAGATTTACATAAGCATATCATAAGCATATAAGTCGAATTTTGTGTTTGATTTCCCCCCGCTTTTTGTGCAACAGCAGCAACAACATTTCTACAACAGCAACAACCTATGTATAAGTACGATCTACGAACACAGAGATATCTAGGACCGGCGATAACTACGACTTAAGCCGCGGCTAACGTGTGATTTGCCACTTGTTTTGGCGCCACAGCACTCCTTAAAATGTCCTGTTCTGAGAACTCCTGAGGTGGCTAAATCTGCGACAAAAGTGCTGCGACAATCAACTTTCGCTGTGAGAAGAATGGGTCCTAGAAAACTTTCAAGGAAACGCGTCGTCATGGAGAAATTTGATGTGAATGCGTGGCTGTGTTGCGTTGCCTATTCAAAGAACCGGTAAATCACATGGCGACATCATTGGCGACAAGTAGGTGACAAGCAAAACCATGTCTCGAAAACTTCAACCAATTCAATGTTCTGCACAGGACATTTTGTTCCAGAAATCTATTCCTGGCTCAACGTGCGCCCTTTTGTTTCTGTTGTCGCGGGAACAATTTTTAAACATGCCCGATCGCTATTTCCATCAAAAATTCTGAAGTTTGGCCGCAGCTGTAGGCCTATGTAATAAGACCTTCATTAGCAAATTTCTTGCTTTGCATTTAATTCTAAATTTTTAACCCTTAATTTTACAAGTCAGTAAAAATATTTATCCTCCAGTCGTCACTACTATAACCATGGTAGACTCAATAATTGTGTAAATCTGAATTTTTATTGAAGCGAATTTTTTGTTTTAGGACTGTTTTAAATGTGGCCTTGCAATTAAAGGAAACGTGGTGAGGTTTGAGAATATGCCGTATCACATTGAATGCTTCATATGTCAACAATGCCGGACTCCGTTGTCGGGTAAGTCATAAACGTCCCCGTTTCATGGTCGAATAAGAGTCCATAGTCAATCGCGGAGACCGTAACCTCAATTACGGAGACGAACGTCTTCTGTGTATTTGTTAAATTCAGCAGCCCAGGGTTCCTGGGGGAGTCTGTGTTTTCCTAATAATTCATGAAGCCCATTGTTTTTCGGTATGGTTTGAATGATCGCCTGTTGTTCCTATTGTTTTAGGAAATATCCAGCCCCCCCATTCAGAAAATTTTCTTCTTACAACTTGTATCTTATTTTTTCGAACAAATTCACTCCTCAGGTAAATTTATGAGGCTTTCGTCCAGAATCAAAGTTTTTCTCTGATTTACGCAGGATAATACCAAGGGTTTTACATACAAAGATTAGAGAAGCTCGCAAATGGTCCCCTTTACCACCCCCACTCCCTCCCTATTCTCGACATACTGACTTGAGATGATTTGAAGCTAAAGAATATTTTTATATAAATTTAGAATTGTTCAATATCATATACTTCACTGGTGCCTATTCGGATATTGCAGAGTGATTTAACTTTATTACGAGGGAGCAAAAGAAGTATATGGGTCTTGTTTTTAAGTTTGCATGTCGCTAACTCTTGGCCTGTTTAAGTCAGCTTGTCTTAGGCCCAAGCAAAAAGACCAAACATTGTTGGTCAAACATTTGAGATGTGCTTAAACAGGAATGTTTGACCGTTTGACTACGTGGCAAAACATTAATTAACGAGCAGAATTTCTTTAAAACTTCAAAAACATTCGCTGTTTGTCGTAAGAAAACGATGTTTGATGACCAATGTTTTGCCAAACTTTTTCTTTGACAACCAAAGCGAATGTTTGACTAACAATGTCCCGTCGTTTGGCCAGGGCCTTAAATTAAAAATATCAGGTTCTTAATAGGTATACCAGTCTCTTAAAAGATTATCGATTCTCTTTAGGCTTGGAATTTTACAAGCAAAACGAGAGCCCATATTGTGAGCCGTGCTACTTGAGGTACTTTGGCAAGAGATGCGGCAGTTGCTACAAGGCAATCAAAGGAAACACGAAGTTTATTGATTACGGAGGAGAATATCACCATGACGAATGCTTTGTTTGCTCAAAATGCGATGCCCGATTGGCTGGTGCGAAATTTGTCATCAGAAATGGCAATAAACTATGTACTAACTGTAAGTGAAAGTGGTTATCCGGTGGCGTTATCGCAATACCGGTTATACCGAAATTCAAGACTTTTAACGTAATGATTTGGTTTGATTAGTAATGAAAAAGCTTTTACTAAGCAACCATACTGATACAAACTGCAAATCTATAAGGTTGTTCTTTACGGGATTACAATGTTTGCCCAGGCCGTTAAAGACATAGCACTTGTACTCTGTGCCTGAATTTTTTTCGGGCGCTGATCGTTACCCTAATTATACTGAAAGTATTTTCCACCACTCCCTCATTCTCAGCCCGGAGGGGTACTTGAATATGAAGTCATACTGGACGTGCCGCTCATATCGGTGGGTTTTTGCCATTGAAATTTCTACACATGGGTCAGATATTTTGCTTGATTCTAATAAATGGGTTGGTATTTTTAGGATTTTCTTGCGAATGGGTCCCTTTATGATTAACAAAGCAAGAGTTTCTTCAGGGTGGTTCTTGTTTTCCAGAATTCTCCCATTTCAAGCCTTTATTGCTTCCAATCATGGTACTTTGAAGCGGCCAAACAGCCTGATATCTATTTATTACGTTGCTGCGGATTTGGAGTTTAACTTGATACACGCTTTTTGTAAGGAAGACCTTTATAAAGAACCTGAGGCGTAAAATTCCCAAAAAAATTAATTTAAGGAACTATCCAGGCGTAGATGAAAAACTAAGAATAACTTTTTAGAAGAACAAGATGGTTTATACAACTAAGTTACCGAATACAGTGATAACATATTTCCCGTCGTTCCCAAAAAGCTCCTTTTAGCTCTAACGTTTCTATCTTGCCGCGTAATATTGTTGCCAGTTTTGCAGTGTTGTATCAGTTGTTGCTAAAGCACTTTGCAGCAAATATAATGTAACATTGCTTGTTAGATTATTGTGAGTAGAGAGTATCTCTTTGCTTTTATACTATTTTTATAGAGTTTTTTTAGCGTGAAGTTTGTAAAGAGCAGACAGATAATGCTTTAAGAGACCTTCAGGGGTTAATAAAGAGAGTCATATGTCTCAATTCCTTTTTGTCTGCTCTCTACTGATGGATACAGCCCTAGTCACGCAGTTTTGATCTCTGTCTCTGACCTAATGGCAATTCAGTGGCGTATCAAGCTCTAAAGTAGTGGGGGTCTAGGGAAAAATTTTACAGACCACGCCCTTAAAACTCTCGCAATTGCGGGGAAACGCCCTTTTTGGCCCCCCAATGAGTTTTAGAACGTTATTGACGAATCTCGAGGGCCATATTTTAGAAAATTGGGGGGTCCAGACTTCCTATTCCCCCTTGCGAATTAAGAGGGGGTGCTTTAGGTGCTTTTGCTGCGTGCTCGAAGGCTGCTACCTCGTGCTTGTGGGAGCAGGAGCTCAGAGGCGAGGTCGGTTTCGAGCTGTGCCATCTGCCATCCTAGTGACTTGTGCCTGACGATAAATACACTATTTCAACCCTTAGCGTTGAATCCTTACAATTAAGAACAACTGCTCTCTTGAAACCTTAGCAAACTGAGCAGTAAATGATGGAAGTACTGTCTTCCAATGAGAAAATATTCAAAAGCCGTCAACGAATGAAATGCCGAATCAATTAGATTGCCCTTACATGAGAGGTCGGTGTCCTGGGTTCAGACGGTCTCGTAAAGGAGGAAGCAGAAACGAAACTCTAGCCCCTATAGCCTATAGCCCCCGACCAGCCAGAAATAAGTTTGGCTGTTCAGCTATGCCGAAATGTTTTAGGTCATTATGGAATACGCATGTGCGCAGACACTTCAAGTCGGAACGAACGTCAGTTTTCATGACTTATTACACGAGTCCTAGGTATCGCTAACGGCTGAGGACCGAACTCAAAACCGCTCCTCTTTGAGCAAATAGCTGTTGGGTAGTTGTTGTTGTTGTTGCTGCTGTTTGCGAAGAGAGGGACTCATAGAATAAGTCTAAGTTCACTCCTTAAAAAGGTGTACGAGATTTTTATAAAAACAAAAGGATTTCCAAGGGATTTCTGTGAAAACAATAGGTTTTCTAGCAAAGGTGTACGATATTTCAAAGAGTGAAAAAAATATTTTGACGCCCCTCGTCCATAACGAAATCTATTGAATTGATATTAGAGACGAAATGCGCATGTGCAACATTGGTGCGAGGCACTTATTAAGAAAGTATCGCTTGCTGCTTTGTGGGTGAATGAAATGGAACTAAATTACCCAAACAAAGGTCAATGTTAACGCTAAAAAATGAGCAAATTGCCATCCCGATTCCCAGACGCTGGAGTGCATCAAATTTAAAACCGATTCGAATTTCTTCGATTTTGGACGGTATCAAAGAATGCGTAAATGCAGGCCAGTGGCCTTCCAGACTGCATTCGACTCCGCATCTTTTTTTTGGCAAATGCCTGTCTGCAACGGAAATCAAAATAATGCATTACCTTGAAAGAGATGTGCATTCATTATTTTTTGCCGGATATGAGGAATTAAACTAAAGAATGCCTGCTTCTTTGATGGAACAAATGATTCTTGATCGAAAACGATCAATTTTTAGGACCTCTCCAAAAGCTGTCCATGATTATATGTTTTCC
>JAADKT020527988.1:0-12304 GCA_011763395.2 Chrysaora chesapeakei
TATAGAGTCCTTCATCTTTCAGCATCTGAGGTATAATCCTCTCTATTTGATTTACTTTGGATTCGTCTGATCTTATAAAGGAGATATCATCAGCATATTTAGGATCTATTTCTATTCTATGAGTGTATTTGTCGATTAACCAATCCAAGGCTGACCACATTGGTTTTTTGTAGTCAACTGGTTCGATATGATTAGGAATTGGTTTCAAGGCATATGCTAGGTACAGTATGAATAGCAAAGCTGATAGACAATCTCCCTGACAAATTCCAATTCCAGCTAGTATATCTGTACCTGTTTCTTTACCAATTCTGACATTTAGTACTACATCGTTGATAAGCAGAGGCATCATATGGAGTTCACATTTGGTCAATATGCCTTCTAGAATATTCATTAGTTTTGGACGATTGACTGTGTCGAAAAGCATTAGACAGGTCGAGAAATAGGAGAAAGATATCATAATTTTCAGATATAATGGCTTTTTCGGTTAGTAATTTTATTGCAAATACTTGTTCAGTCGTTGATCTTCCACTAAGGTATGCTGCTTGACTCAAAGAGTTATGTGTTTTCATCCTCTCCCAACATCTTGTAATTAGTACGATTGTGATAATTTTTCTTAGAACTGATAGTAAAAGAATTGGTCTTACGTTAACTTTTTCATCTTTATTTGGTGATTTTGCTATTGGATTAAGAATACCTCTTTGGATCTCCTCTGGGTATTGTCCTGTTTCACTGGTCATATTTAAAAGGTTGGCACTTTGTTCGTACATTTCTTTTGACCCATGTTTGATAAACTCTGCAATGAGTATTCGATTATTATTCCTATGCCTGGGAAAGAGTTTTTACCTTTGATTCCACTGTAAAATACCTGATACGATTTTTTTTTGACTCCTTGCTTGATATTTGCTGTTGTTATGCTTTCTTCTATCACATGATTTTCGGTGAGAGCTAGTATTTGAAGGTCGTAGTTAAAAGCATCTTCGAGAATGGATGTCAGGAATTTTAGACCGCACGACACAAAAATATAAACTCACTTTCTTCTTTAATAAATGAACAAAACTCACGATAACAAGAATATAGAATTGATGAAAAAAAACGTGAAACCTCACAAAGTTCGAATGTCTCTTTTTTCTTCTCCCTCGCCAGTCCCTAAAAAATCTCTCAAAGCCTCAATAATGACGTCATTGTAAAGTTTCTGTCACACTCCCCAATTTGAGAACAGAGTTATCAAATTTTATTCTTCCTCATTCAATCGACGGTACATTGCCTTCCTACTCGCTTTGGTCACCAATTCTTATCGAAGCAACCGCTGCTGCATTTTGTCTTGGCCTAAACTCTACAGCATCTGCCTTTAACGTAGGTTCCATTCCCTGCATCACTGAATCACAATGTAATTCCAGCGAGTATAGATGCTCTACAGCCCTTTCTAACTGATCTCTTCCAGCTTTTAACTCTGCACCTCGAATTACACCATCTCGTCCGACAATCAATTCTTTGATAACACCAATTTTCCACTGTCCTCTATTTGGTCTGTCACCTTTTATCAGCATGACGTCTCCTCCTTGAGAATGTTTCGCTTTTGACGATATTGAAGATTATGACGCTCTCGTAGTCCTCTCAGGTATTCATTTGTCCAGCGACTCCAGATTCTGCTCTTGCATTCTTTTATATATCATGCTCTCTTCCTGAGGTCTCGGTCTTGAATGTTGTCAACATCCAGATCTGGTGTATAATTAGACTGACCAAATATCATGACATTTGGTGTTAGGACAGGCATCTCTAAATCGTCTTCGACATAGCTAAGAGGTCTGTTATTTAGGGTTAGTTCCACATCGATTAGTACATCAACTAACTCGTCCCAGCTAAGTACTGCATTTTGGATCACCTTGTAAAGGGCCTGCTTAACAAGACCAACTAAACGTTCAAATTGACCTCCCCACCAAGGCGCTCGAGCAAGGTTGAATCTCCATTGGATGTTCTGTGACGTGAGAAAATCATGTGTTCTTTCACAGCGCACAGCCTTCTTTAGCCATTTTGAGGCTGCTAGAAATGTTGAAAAGTTGTCTGAGAATATCTTTTCTGGTCTTCCCCTTCTAGTGATAAAGCGTTTTAGACTTGATAGGAAGACGTCAAGTGATTGATCTGGTACCAGTTCCAGGCATAAAGCACGAGTAAGGCTGCAAGATAGCAACAAAATGTATGCCTTGCCTGTAGTCTTTCCAGTCTTTTTGAAGGGTATTGGACCTGCATAATCAAGCCCAATAACTTGGCATGGACGTTCACCCACTGTGCGTTCCACTGGCAGATTTGCTGGAGGTGGCTTATTGAGTGCTACAGCATGAAATCGTTTGCATCCATAAAAAGATTTTCTGACTTTCTTGGTCAACTGTCTGAGTTTTGGTACCCAGTAATTCTCTCTGACTCGGGTCATTGTAAGACCCACTCCCCCATGCAGAGTAGCTAGGTGAGTGGACATGATTAACTTCCGTCTAAATATAGACTGCGTTGGCAGGTAAACAGGATAGTGACCAACAGGTCTTCCTTTGCAAATGTAGATTCCTTTTGTATCCTTTTGAAGATTTAGTTGCTCTTGATGCTGTTGGAATTTGGGATCTTTCTCAAATCTCCTTGAGTTTTCAGAATCCATGAATCATTTGCATCATTTATTTCATCTGTTTTTAAAGATCCGCTGCGTTTTTCTTTGCTTTTGCAGTTGTATGCAAATCTTAAGATCCAGCTTGTGATTCTAATTGCTTTCTTGTAATTGAATCTCTCCATCAAGTCAATCACTTCACTGTTTCTATACAAAGATGTGACAGTGGCTAGGACTTCTTTTATGGTTTTTGCCTCTATTTCAGATACAGGATTTGCTGTTGTTTTGATATTAGGTGGCCATTCTTCTTCGTGAGGCAACCAACAAGGTCCTTTCCACCACAGGTTATCAAGTTTCTCTGAAGACACACCACGACTGCCAGCATCTGCAGGGTTTCCTTCTCCAGGCATGTGTCTCAGAACAGCAGTTGTTTTCGACTGGATTTTGCTGACACTGTTTCCCACAAACTGTTTATAATTTCCATTAATCCAGTAAAGTGCAACAGAGCTGTCACTCCAGGCAACTTCTTTCCCAACCTTCACACCAGCTATTGCTTCTTTCGCATTTTCCAATAGATTAGCTGCCATGTGACATGCGATAAGCTCAAGTCTAGGTATTGTTAAGCCTCGTTTAGCTACTCTTGACTTTGCAGCCACAAGTCGTTGTTGAATTTCTGATGGTTGATACACAACTGCATAAAGCACTGCTGCAGTTCCTTCTTTGCTAGCATCTGCAAAAACATGGAGGTCAACACGATCAATCTCTTCTCTGAATCCAGTTAATGCTCTTGGGATTGTGAACGTAGGTTGGAGATCTGTTTGAAACTTCCTCCATTTTTTTAAGAGTTCTTCGGGCAATGGTTAATCCCAGGATAGATTCTTCTCGCAACTCTCTCTGAAGATGCATTTTCCGACAAGAGTGATTGGTGACAGCAATCCAAGGGGGTCGTAGATTGAAGCTAGATACTGAAGAATCCCTCTTTTTGTTTCGGCTGTGGATGCTTGAGGTATACAGGCAGACAGAGTGTCATTTTTCTTGTCCCACGAGAGTCCCGGTATTTTAACTTGATTCTTTGTATTTCCAAATTGCTCTTTTGCATACGTTTGATTATCATCCACTAAATCAGATGCCTGTTCAAGACTTGGCTCATTGGAGTGCCACTTGTGGAGTTCAAAAGCAGCATCTTTGAATATCTCTATTTCTGTTTCCTTGAATCTTTTCAGTTCAATAGTATTTTTTCCCGCAGTAATCACATCATCCACATACAGACACTTTCGGATGTCTTGTACAGTTTCTGGATATACTTCTTGAAATTTATTTAAGTGCTGCTCGATTGTAGCACCCAGCAGGAATGGCGACTGTACAAGACCAAAGAGTGCTCTTGTGAATCTCAACACCTCTACTTCTTGTGTTTGTAGATCTTTTATCCAGTGAAACTTCAAAACATTCCTATCTTCTTCTCTTATCTTGACTTGCAAAAAGGCTTTCTTGAGATCACCAGCAAGGGCTATCGGGTTAAATTTGTTGCGTAGGAGAACATTCCACATTAGATTTTGCAGCGGAGGACCAACTTCCAGTCAGTCATTGAGTGATGGACTTCTTTCATTTTCACGGGCAGATGCGTCGAAAACAATTCGTATTTTGGTCGTCTCGGCCTCTTCTCTTATTACAGGCTTATGAGGTATGAAGAATTCTTTTCTTGAACTTTCAGGCTTGGTAGTTGCAACTCTCTCTACAATACCCTCTTCAAGCTGATCTTTAATGATGTCATGGTATGCTTGAAATGTCTCAGGATTTCTATTTAGTCTGCGAAGAAGGTTTGACAATCTGCCAAGGCTTCCAGTTTCATTTGATGGTAGGTATGGACGACCTGTTTTCCACAGAAGCCCAGTTTCATAATGTCCATCTTTGGTCTTTACCAACTGCTCCTTGAAGTCGTTGTATACAGAATTCTGATCTCCATGTGGTAAATCTTCAATGCCAAGGGTATCAAGACTGCAAAGCCTGTCAAAATTGCTACATGTGTCCCTTGTGAGATACAAATTTGATGAGTCGATTTCCTTTCCTGGGGACATGATTGTCCAGCCCAGTCTGGTGTACTCTGCTATGGGCTGCCCAGGCTCTCCAAGACGTGGTTTTGTAAGGGTTTTGATTCTTGCATAATCACTCGCCCCCAGAATTAAATGTATTGGCAACTCTTGCTTCCTGTCTGTGTCATCCATCTTTACATCTGATAAGTGTTTGAATTTTGCAACTATTGACTCATAATGTGGATTTAGTGTTGTCAGCAGCTCCTTCTTTTCAACCATGCTAGCCTCAGTTCGAAACTCAAAATCTCCATGTATGCTGCACACTGCCAATTTATAAATGTGTACTTGCTTTGTTGTTGTATGCATTAACATCTCTATCTTTCTGCCTTCAGTTCTTGTTTTTTGTGCTCCAATATGATTCACCAGTGTTTGAGATACATAAGAACTGCCAGCTCCTGTATCAAGTAAGGCCCGACATCTCACTCCATTGACATTTGCAACAACCACTTGGTAGACAACGGATTTCTCTTCACTGGTTGCCATTATTTGGTCAGTGGTAGAAGCTGCCATGATCTTATCACAAATTGAGCTGTGGTGTTTTGCTTTGCAGTGTGTGCATCGCCCCTTACTGTAACACTCAGAGGCACGGTGATTTGCTCTTGTGCAATTGTAACACAGCTTCTTCCTTTCGATAACTGCCTTGCGTTCTGCTAGTCCAACTACTTGTTTACATTCTGTTGGCTTATGGTCTTCTTTTTCACAGTAGATACATGGACGTTGTTTCCATTCTCTTTGCGTTGTTTTGAAAGACTTTTCATGTCGATTATCTTCATACATGCCACCAGACTGTCTCTCACACGAATTTCTTTCAGTCCATTTTTGAAGAGCCTCTACTAGATGAGGAAATCCCCATTCCGTCCACTCATCATCATTTCTGACAAGATCAGATCTTATTCTTGACTACTTGTCCAGGGTCAACCTCACATAGCCATTTATTGATTTCAGTTTTCCCATGGTTTCCATGGCTTGTACATGGGTCAGTAACTTTTCATAAAATTGATGAATTCTGGCTGGTTGGGTGCCACTTATAGAGGGTAAATCCATTATACTCCTGGCATGGGCTGTAACTATTTCACTTTGTTTACCAAATTTGGTTTGTAAAATTGATTCAGCTCTCTCGTAACCCTAAGAAGTGAATGGAAGCCCATCTTTCAAAATACGTACATTTGCATTTAAGAACTCTTTAAGATAAGAGAATTTAGAGACAGTTGATATACTTGCAGTGTCTAACTCAGAACAGAACTGGCTCCAGAATCTGGTCCAGTCCATATGTGCACCATTGAACTTAGTTATGCAAAGTTAAGGAAGTTTTACCTTAATGCCAAGATCGTTACTGTCAGCTTTTCCTACTTTCTGCATTGAATCAAGTTTTTCTCTCAGAGTAATCTTCATTTCTTCGATATGCTTCTCCTCTTCGTATCTTTGATTATGACAAAGCTCCGCCATTTTTCTTTCTTCTTCGAGCTGTTCTCGATTTGTTGCTTTTTTCACGTCTGAAATTCTGTTAGTCAATTCGTCACATAACTCTTCGTAAATTCTCATATTCTGATCGAATTGCTCTCGCCACTCTCGTATTTCTTCTGGTTGTTTCGCCTCAGCCAGCATGGCCTCTTGAACTTTGATTTTTAAGCCATTTAATTCATGAAGTTGTTCTTCAAATACGCGTGAACTTCTCTCAATTTCTCGTAATTTATTTCTTTGTAAAACCTGTGGTATATCTCCTTTAGACAGGTCAAGTAAGGCAAATTTCAGATTTACAGTTTTAAGAATATCTTCCAGTGATTCCATCTCATAATTAGCTGACCGTTAATAAAACAGAATGAACTTCGAGGTTGTTGTTTTTTGTTCGACGATTTAGGCCGTCCTCCTGCTTCTTGTTGTTGATATTCAAAACTTTAATCCTCCCAGGCTGGGGTGCCACTTTATGTCGGGAATTTTAGACCGCACGACACAAACATAAAAACTCACTTTCTTCTTTAATAAATGAACGAAACTCAGGATAACAAGAATATAGAATTGATGAAAAAAAACGTGAAACCTCACAAAGTTCGAATGTCTCTTTTTTCTTCTCCCTCGCCAGTCCCCAAAAAATCTCTCAAAGCCTCAACAATGACGTCATTGTAAAGTTTCTGTCATGGATTCTTGTTTGAATAAATCACGACATCCTTGAACGTTTAATGTTCCGGCATTTACGTTTTTGGCTTTCAAGTTGACATTTGACATTTCCTCAAAAGGCAGGAGCCTTGAGGCGACTGGCGTCACCCAAGCCGTCCGAAAAAAAAATGAAAGTGACGTAAGAGTTATTCCAGACTTGCAACTTGTTATTAATCTGATTGACAATGTACCGGTGCAAAAATCATATCTTCATGTACCGAAACCACTGTTTACAGAAGTCAAAAACTATGTGGAAGATCTACTGCATAGGAATTTCATTAAAAAGTCATCGTCACCCTATTCATCAAATGTTGTTTGTGTTAGGAAAAAAGATGGTAGTCTTAGACTTTGTATTGATTATCAAGCGCTAAATAAAAAAACTGCTGCAGATAGGCATCCACTGCCATGATTCCAGCAAACAATAGAGAACCTGGGATGTAACTCCTGGTTCACCTTGCTTGATATGAATAAAGCCTATCAACAGGGCTACATTGCTGAAGATTGTCGTCATAAGACCGCGTTTATTATGCCATGGGGACTTTATGAATGGGAAAGAATCCCATTTGGTCTTAAAAATGCACCATCAGCCTTTCAGCGCTCTATGGAGGATTGCTTATCGGGACTGCGTGACCAGATCTGTGTGCCATACTTAAATGACATAATCGTTTTCAGTAAGACCTTCGAAGAGCACGTGGAGCATCTGCGTACGGTACTGCAGTCGACTGAGTAACAGAGAAGTGAAATTGAAAGCAGCAAAGTGCAAGTTCTTCAGACACGAAGTTTGTTATCTTGGCCACTTTATTTCTGAAGATGGTCATAGACCTGATCTAAGTAACACAAAGGCCATAAAATCTTTACAGAAAGAACCTCCAAAGAACATTGGTGAGTTGAGAAAATTGCTGGTTCTGCTAAATTATTAGCGTAGATACATTCCCAATTTTGCCAGAATTGCCAAACCAATGACAGGCCTTCTGCGAATTGAACCTGTACCACCAGGCCAGCAACAAAGCACAGCAAGACCTCGGCCTACAGCAACAAAAGGAGGTCAACTTCCATCGAGCTATATCAAGTGGGAAGACCAGCAGCAAAGAGTATTGGAGACCCTAACTACTGCATTGACGTCGCCACCGATACTAGCATACCCCGATTTCTCGCGTGATTTTGTTGTCCATACAGATGCAAGTAAGGATGGACTCTGGGCAGTATTGTATAAAGAAGACAATGATCATACATTGCGTGTAATTTCATATGGTTCACAATTCTTAACACAAGCTGAGAAAATTATCATATACATGCTGGTAAACTTGAATTGAGCATGTGAGCAGTTCCATGACTCTACTACTCTACTACTCACCTGGCTTCACTGTGTATACGGATAATAATCTGCTGACCTACATACTAACAACAGCAAAACTCAATGCAACAGGATACCGATGGATAGCTGAACTTGCTGAAGATAAAATATAGGCCTGGAAGAAGCAATATTGAAGCAGATGCACTCTCAAGATTACCGGGTAATTACCAGGAACCAGGGGCGGCATGGCTTTAAAATCAGAGCCGGGAGGAATACTGCAAAAAGGGGCCCACTTCAATATGGCCTGCTGAAGGCTTGCACGCAATGGCTGAAGGCTATTGCCTAAAACAGCTGGGGGTCTGGGGGCGCTGTAAGCCCCCCAGAGAGTCCAAGGCAGTGCCCTTGTAGGGGTCCAGGGGGCAAAGCCCCCGGAAGCTCCTGACATTTTGTCATTTCCGAGGCCTCAAAATGGCTCAGGATCCTTTAATTTCCCTCCTGCATATGTTAATAGAAAAACAGTTACTCGTAATCAATAGATAGGTAATAACCGAAAATCTCCTCAGAAAAGTGGTGGGGCAAATGAAGGGGCTGAAAAAATTCTTGGGCCCCCTTCGAAACGAAACGCCACTGCACTTCTTGGTTCGAGAATTCAGGATAAAGCCACTTTTGATGAATTAACAGGCGTAGAAATATGATATTTCTTTCTAACGAAACGTTAACTATACATTTGAATAACAAAATATTAACATTATAGAAAAATCTGCATTTCCAATATAATCCTGTCAATATGGGGAAACTAATCAAGTTTTAGAGGTATAAAAAAATACAAGCAAACAAAATATTATGGTTATATTTAAAAGTATACTATAGTCATGTAAGGGTCTGAAAACAAGCATTCTGTATCCTGGAACATAACAAAACACTGCCAAGCAACAAATGGTGCGATGGCTATAACGATAAACAAGCAAAGAAAAAGTACATTGTTAGATGAACCTATAAGTGCAACGAGATGTCTTAAACAGTTCACTTCTCGATTTAAAGTTATTCTACAATTCACTAAAATACAATTTATAAAAAAATAATTTTTGAGGTGAGGGGCCCACCGGGAAATTTCCCGGTGCCCCGCCTGGCCACGCCGCCCCTGCCAGGAACTCTGCACAGAGGAAACATCATCAGACACAATCAATGCCATCATAAATGTAATACATGTAGAGCAACAAGGCCTATCAACATGGGTTACTGCTGTCAATGCAAGCAATGCTTCAAATAGCTCAACACCTATCTACAATCAATGTCAGCCACTCACTGCACAGCAAGTTATAGAAGCTCAGTTGAATGATTCCAACATTGAACAAGTAAGAAAGTTGAAGAAAGCGGGAAACAAACCAAACTATGAAGCTACAAAGAAGGAGCCAGCTAGTGTTAAGATTCTGCTTCGTGAATGGAACAAACTATATCTCAACCAGGCTGGAATCTTACGTCGTCAATTGGGACAGTTTGATCAGCTTGTTTTACCTTCAAAATATTGCCGCACAGTGCTCACTGAACTCCATAATAACATGGGCCACCTCGGTACAAACAAGGTTTTCAATCTTGTAAGAGCCTGTTTATATTGGCCACGTATGTATAGTGAGATTGAAGAATACATCACAAAAATATGTCATTGTCTGAAAAGCAAACCACCAAATATCCATACACGAGCACCATTAGAGCCAATTACTTTAACTATGCCGCTAGAACTGATATTCATTGATTTTCTTTACCTGGAGCGAAGCATCGGGGATATGAATACATCCTAGTGATTGTAGATAACTTTACGCGTTTGGCACAGGCATACCCAACAAGGAATAAAGAGGCCAAAACTGCTGCAGACAAGTTATTTAATGAGTTTTATCCGCGTTTAGGATTTTCTGATAAGATTCTGCACGATCAAGGACGAGAATTTGAAAATAAGCTCTTTCACGAACTGGAAAGGCTTACTGGTATTAAACGACTCCGTACCACGCCCTATCACCCTCAGGGGAATGGACAGACAGAGTGCATGAACCGAACACTCATCTCTATGCTCCGAACTCTTACTGAACGTGGAAAAAGCAGGTGGAAGGATGTTGCATGCATACAACTGTTCTAACAAATCTTCAACTGGTTACTCGCCATTTTTCCTCCTGTTTGGTCGTAAACCAAAATTATCAGTAGACACACTGCTTGACAGCTCTCAAGATAACAGTAAGTCAAAGGAAAAGTCTGTTTATTCTTGGTTTGAAGCAATGAGACAGGCTCATCAGATAGCTGCTGAAAACTCTGTGAAATCTCGTAATGCAGCAAAGAGGTTATATGACAAGAAAATTCATCATGTTTCATTAAATCCTGGTGATAAAGTTCTAATCCGGAATCTTGCTTCAAGTGAAGGACCACACAAACTTCGTTCCTACTGGGAGGATCAAGTCCACATTTTCTGTAAGCGCATTGGCGACAGTCCAGTCTATGTTCTGAAACCTGAAATCGGTGACGGTCGTGTACGCACTATGCACAGAAACATGCTGTTGCCTTGTAACATGCTTGAACAGCCAACATCAGTTTTAACAATGGAGAGGACCTTGCAAAAGAGAAAGCGTCTTTGAAATAACAGACAGCAATCTGATTCTAGAGGTTCCTCAGATGTTAGTGACTCTAACAGAGATGAAGCAGAAATATTCCTGCCAGTTTTGCCGAATGATGACAGTTCCAGAAGTCGACGTAGCTGGTTGAACGTGCCAGTAGTCCCAGAAGAGGACATTCGTCACACTGATATTTCTACACCACGAACAGCACTTTTGCCAACAGCGCTGCCTTTTAGCCCAATACTGTCCATTGAGTCATCGCCGGATAGAAATAAACTTGTGAACCAGCGTCCTAAACGAGTTTGCAACCCACCAGTTATGCTTAATTACGACCGTTTTGGATCGCCTTCAAATGTTCTATATGTAAACCCACTACAAATTGCTTTTGGTCATCCGTTATACCTAGTGCCAATGTTACCACCTTGGTTCTTTCCTGCAATAAGACCTGAACTTGCTTGCTGATTTATTATATTTTTATTATCAATTAGTCATTACATTTTACTTTGTATTTACGGACGGATACATGAAGAATGCATAGCAGTTGCCTATGACGTTTGTCTTAAGTCATATCAGACACTGACTGATTACACCAGAAACGATATTAAACGTTTATATTGATTATCTTCAAGATATGGATTGTAGTGTGTTGTGAAACAGAGAAGTTGATAAAAGACATGGAGACTGGCCATCCCCACCTGTTCTAACTAGTTCTGGATATTCGTCGATTTGGAGTTTGAAGTTTTACTGCCGTACGGGAGAACACTTATGAAACGAGGGGAGTAATGTAAGGATTGAACATACGGGACGTTGTACTGTCCCAGACCATGATCCTTTGCGGGACGAAAAACGTGTTTGGATATGGGAAACGGAGATTTGTTGGATGATGGTCGAAGAATAGAACCTTGAACTGGACGATTTGTATTGACCTTAGTAGTTACGTTTTTTTGTGTTTTGTTGATAAATATTATAGTCTGAAAAGAGATTGTTTTCTTATGTTCATCGTCTCCAGAACTATCCAGACTTACACAACAACATGCCTACTAATGTAGTTGACCCTTGGTTTCAAAATGCTGATAAACGGAACATAAACTTAAGTATATTCCTCATCTTTAATACGGTAAATCATAAAGTCTTACGGTCGAAGCTAAGAGGATACGGTACTAACGATATCACGCATAATTGGTTCACATCTTATCTGAGAGCAATTCTGTCACTTTGAAGGGCGAAATTCCAACAAAAGAAAGATTAAATGTGGTATTCCACAGGGCTCGTGTTTGGGACCACTACTTTTCATACTATACATAAATGACTTTGAAGATTGTTTAGAAAGTATGGCCCCAACTATTTATGCGGATGTCACATGTGTGAATATTGTCTCCGTAAAACTTGATGAGCTCTTGAATGACTTAAAAAGAAAAAACATATCAAGCTGGATGCGAATCAATAAACTTAGATTGAATGCTGCTAAAGGTGAATATATGATCGTGGGACATCAACGGCAACTTACCAGAGTGGGAGAAGACTTGCCAGACCTTACACTCAATAATGAGATTATCAAAAGAGTGGACAAGACTAA
>JAADKT020528099.1:0-12294 GCA_011763395.2 Chrysaora chesapeakei
GCACACTAATATTTCATTTGGTCAGTGTCTTTAAATTCTTTATCTGAACGGTCTTGTCTTTTCATTTGTTCAGCAAGGAACTCTGGATACTTGAAAAGATGTTCGGCCACAAGATAATGCACTCCAATGGAAAACAATGCATGGCCCAGTAGCATCATATCTTCCATCGCTTGTCTATCATCTTGCACTTCATCTATTAAAAAAAGTATCAACAAATTTTGAGCATCTGTCAGTGTTGATTTTGGATGGTCGTTTGTTTTGTCAAAGGTTTTGCTGCTATCTACCAAAAGTTCCACAACATCACTTATTATACGCTTGGCTCTGTTAATGGGAATGATGAATCATTGAACGTGGTAATTTAATATGAGCATGCTCGAAAATTTTTGAACACTAAGAACAACAGCAACAACACTACAATCACAACAGATCATATAAAATTATTAATGTTTTCAATGTGTCAAACATCACAAGGCATGTGTCATTAACTAATGCAGATTGTAGAAAACGAGGAAGTAAAATTCTTTAGCAACTCATGGAAAGGAAATATATTGAAGTAGATCAAAGACTGTGAAAACGTGCTAGAATTGGTCATATGTAACCGTCACATCATTTGTGTAAAACAATTTTTCTTTCAGAAGTTACTTCAGCCAATAGAAAATAATAAGAAAGGATGAATACAAGAAAAGGACAGTCATGTCTGTCTCTCAAATGTTCCACAAAGTGCTTGAGTGATAGAGAAATGGGGACCAGATGATGCAGTAGCAGATATGGATGCGAGAACATGACGTTGGTATAGACTGATAATATATAAGAAAGCTCACAGCTGTCAGAATATATACAGATTTTCCTACTTTTCGGTAGAGTATGTCTATGATTCCATCAACATCATGAAAAATGTGCGGCATAAGCCAATGTGCTACAGAGAAGTTGACATGAATGGAGTATGAGTTTGTGAAATTTACATCATATGGAATATACATTTGAAACAAATGAAAGATTACAATTGGTAGCTAAGGTTGAAAGGAGTGCTTGCTCCATCATGGTGACAAAAACAACTACAACTGTAATCTTCACAAAACCGGTGCTACCACAACAACATCAATTATAATTATAACAAATTTTATCATATTGCCCATTACCACAAACATAAATCAGATGTATACCAGGATACCTGTCAATTTTTGCTTATCAATTTTTAGAAAAGTTCTTTCTTTCACTTCCGCATACACTTCTTACCCGACTCAAGGCCCACCATACAAAATAATTAGGGTGGAACTGGGTGGGGTATAATTTTTGAATTTTTTGCCCTTTAGGATTGGGCGGGTGTGATCCCTGTGGTAACTTTCCTAACACCTCTAGGTTAAAACTCGTAAAGACTAAAGGATCGATACGCCATGCTTTCAAAGTTTGTATTCATACTGAAAATCAAAATCAAGTGACCTTTTACCCTTTTGTTCTACATGAGATTTCCGTTCTCATTGAGCTCACCTTAGGACACCTGCTTTATCATTTAACATATGTGCCGCTCCAGCCAAACTCCCGACCTGATAGGGTCTTCGGCATGGATCGACCTGCCAATGTGAGGCCTTGATGCCAGAAAGTGAGCCGTGAGGCCCGCTTCCGCTCAACCGAATAAGTAAAAAAGCGATAAGAGTAATGGCATTTCACTGTCGCATTGCTGCTCCCACTTATCTTTTCACAGAATCAGATTAGAGTCAAGCTCAACAGGGTCTTCTTTCCCCGCTGATTTTGCCAAGCCCGTTCCCTTGGCTGTGGTTTTGCTAGATAGTAGATAGGGACAGTGGGAATCTCGTTAATCAATTCATGCACGTCACTAATTAGATGATGAGGCATTTGGCTTGTCAGAGGCACTGACAGTTCACATGGCTAAAAATGGGCACAGATGCAGTCTCATGCTCTCATCATTCAACAGCCACCGTCAGTGGGTTCCACCAGTATTGGCCCTCCCCTGGTGTTGGGTACAGCATGAAATGTTGTACCCGTTCCTGTCCCTGTTCCTGGTTCAGCCAGGACAAGTGTCATAAAAACAGAAAAGAAGTTCAAGGTCACCAGTCCTGAGCCTAAGCTCTGACTGTCGACAGAGCAAAATGCGTCCAAATGCGAAATCCTCTTTTCAGGCACATTAAATTAGCCAGGTTGAGAACCGGAGTTAAAAGCCCAACTTGATGTTTCAAATATGCGTGAGTCATTGGAGAGAAGATCCCTCTCCAGTTCATGGCAGCTGCGGAGTAGCTCACCTTTTCTACTCCAGTACTACGCTTCACCCAAGTTGTAATCTCAGGTTTGTTGTAATAGTTCACCTTACGTCTGTGAACTGCATTAAGATCAGCATTGTCAGCACAAACCGTAGCATCAAGACATGGGCAATGTTGTGTTTGACCAGAACCAGGTCAGGCTTACGTATCCCAGCAGGTGTTGGGATAACAGGCTCCGCTAAGACAATGTGTTTGGACTTTTTGGCACTTTTAGCTAGAAGACCTACAATGTCATCATGTCTACGGATACTTGCAGACCAAGTCCGCGGGCACTGCTGTAAGACATGGCCAAGAGATTCTGGCCTCCCACAAGAGTCACACGCTACATCCACCCCTGGTTGGCCCCTGGCTCTTCTAGTGGCCGTGGGCATCAGATTACCTCTGATTTTAATTGCACCAATGAATTGGTGACCGCTCCACTAGCCTGAGCCCTCTGTAATCCATTTGTTTCCAAACCCAACGGTCATTGCAGAAGCAAGACCTCTACCATCGGCGGACTTGTAGAGCTATTCTCTCCAAGCTTCACTTAAGTTTCCTCGTGAGGTTACACGGATATCACCCACCTTGTTTTCCTTCTGCCATTTCTTAAACTCTGCTCTGAATGATCGTTCTTGTGTTACCTCCCTTAACACAGGATCTTCTTCCTGGAACATCCTACCAAGGCGATCTCGTTTCGCCAGGATGGTAGTAAGTTTCAGGTTTGGGATCCCCAGGCCTCCATCTCGTTCTTTTGTATAGAAGAACGGAACTGGTGTATCTTTAGGCAGCCTAAGCCATTTCCTGACGGCAGCCCTGACGGACTTATCCATCCAGTCCATGTACCCATGCGTGACCTAGGATAGCATCAGCTGATGGTACAATCCTGGGAGCAGGTGATGTACTAGGAAGTACATTTGCTGCTCTGGTTTTATTGGAGCCTGACTTAGAAAAGTCAGTTGGGAATCTAGAAGCTTCTTAACATTGGTCGTTGGACCTTTTGCCGACATGCCAACTCCGAGGTATTCCTATGTTTGCGCTACATTTAGCGCAGGGAGAAGTTCCCCTGCCACCTTTAGGAATGAGTTTGGATCAATGATAATTCGTTTAGCCTTACCATCTACATGAATGCGGATGGTATTAGTTACCGTCCACATGAATTACTGTCCACATGAATGTGGATGAGTCATAGCTACTCCCGTCGTTTACCCGCGCTTGGATCAATTTCTTCACTTTGACATTCAGAGCACTGGGCAGAAATCTCATTGCGTGAACACCATTTCCGGCCATTGCAATGCGTTGTTTTAATCAAGCAGTCGGATTCCCCTTGTCCATACCAGTTCTAAGCTGGTTGTTAACTGCCTGCCAAACTGCCATCGCTGGCGAAGCTGGGCCAATTGACGGGCAGCCTCTTCCAAGTCCAGCCATAGCCCTTGCGAGCCACGGCCAGTCGAGGATGGGACCACCGGCTTCAAGTCCCAGCCCGACAGACCCAACCCTTAGAGCCAATTCTTTTCTGTTACGAATCTATTTTGCCGACTTCCCTTACCTACATTGTCCTATAAACGAGAGGCTGCTCACCTTGGAGACCTGCTGCCGTTATGAGTAAGAACAGACGTGAAAATCAACCACTCCCTCGGATTTTCAAGGTCCGTCCAGAGTACACCGGACACCACAAAAAGTGTGGTGCTTTACAGAGCATTAAACCCTGTTTGCAGGCAATCTGATTCCAGGGTGTCAGCCCGTTAACAAGAAAAGATAATTCTTCCCAGGGCCCTCGCTGACGTCTCCGAGTTCGGTTGCGTTGCCACTTTTCCCAAGAGTGGGAATATCCATGTCCTGGTTTGGAAATAGTAACCCGATTCCCTTTCGATAGCACGAGCCACGATCGGCTACTTTGAAACAGAGTTTCCCTATCTTTTAGGGTCGACTTACCCATGTCCAACTGCTGTTCACACGGAACCTTTCTCCACTTCGGTCTTCAAAATTCTTATTTGAATATTTGCTACTACAACCAAGATCTGAGCTAGAGGCCATTTCACCCTGGCTCATGCCAAAGGCTGCGTCACAACCTCCACGCCCTCCTACTCGTCAGAAGCTGTACAGTTCTTCAGACAGGCAATTATAGGCACGACGCTTGAGTGCCATCTATTTTCAGGGCTAGTTGATTCGGCAGGTGTGTTGTTACACACTCCTTAGCAGATTTCAACTTCCATGGCCACCGTCCTGCTTTCTAGATCAACCAACACCTTTTGTGGGGTCTGATGAGCGTCGATTTAGGCGCCTTAACTCAGCATTCAGTTCATCCTGCATTGCCAGTTCTGCCTACCAAAAATGGCCCAATAGAGACTCTCATTCTCTTTCCAGCTTCAATTAAGCAAGTGGGGCATCTTACCAATTCAAAGTTTGAGAATAGGTTAATGTTGTTTCAACCCTACGATTCGCTTTACCTGATAAAACTGATCGTCGAGTCTCTGCTATCCTGAGGGAAACTTCGGAGGGAACCAGCTATTAGATGGTTTGATTAGTTTTTCACCCCGTTACCCAAGTTCGACGATTGATTTGCACGTCAGAATGGCTACGAGCTTCCATCAGAGTTTCCTCTGGCTTCACCCTACTCAGGCATAGTTCACAATCTTTCGGGTCACAACAGATGTGCTCTTACTCAAACCTTTCTAAGAGTAGAATAGGTGGGTCGATGATGCGCTTCGAACACGCAGAACGAAGATCTCACCTCGGCTGCCAGGCAGCCTTTACTTTCATTGTGCCTTTTGGTTTGGATCACCCCAATACTTGCGCACATGTTAGACTCATTGGTCCATGTTTCAAGACGGGTCGGCTGAAGCCATATGGCCGCCAACAACCAAAGTGCATGTGTGAACGATCCTCCCGAGTGACAAAAAGCATTTCAGACGCACTGCATGCAGTCCGCCATGGGCAACATCATGTGAAGAAGAGGGCGCCAGCCTCTCCAAAGAGAAGCATGCACCGTTTGCCTCTGCCCCGTCTGAGCTTGTATCACCACAGGCTATAACAGCACGTACCAAAGTACCCGCCTACCTTCCTGGATGCCTTTTCGCCCAGACACAGCAACTGTTGACGCGCTCCTACGAGAAGTGCGACGAACACAACACCGAGCCGAACAGCGACGGTCCATTCGGATCCCTACGCTGCAAGTCTAGCGAAACGATCGCCTGAATCTCGCCGAAGCATTGCTAACTGCATCTGTTTTCCCTCTAACGCTTTCATGCACTGTTTAACTCTCTTTTCAAAGTTCTTTTCATCTTTCCCTCATGGTACTTGTTCGCTATCAGCCTCGTGCCCATATTTATCTTTAGATGGAGTTTACCACCAATTTTGGGCTGCATTCCCAAGCAACCCGACTCATGCAAACCATATCCTTGGCAGCCAGTCCAGTCGCGTACGGGATTGTCACCCTGTCCGATCTGCTGTTCCAAGCAACTTAGCAGGACAGGTCCACAGGGAATTCAAGAGTAAATGTGCACAATCTAAAGTTGACGACGCCAATGTGCACAATCTAAAGGTAGGCATAGAGACGTTTTCCTGCCCTTTGATGTGCGAGGCTAGTCGGACTGCGGTTGTGTCACGCTACATGCTGCTTAATTTCAAGAGACGCAGCACCATGCTTGATGACGGCTGCCACGAAGTGTCAACGCTGCACGCAAACATCCCGAGGATGATGGGTGCGTAAGTTATTGTAATGACGCTCAGACAGACATGCTCTCCGGAGAACCGGGGAGCGCCTTTTGCGTTCAAAGATTTGATGATTCGCTGAGTTCTGCAATTCACATTACTTGTCACAGCTGGCTGTGTTCTTCCTTGATGCACAAGCCAAGAGATCCACCGTTAGAAGTTGTCTCTGACTTTTCATTTCCAACTATTGACTTTGAAAAAAGCCAACAATTCCAACTCATGAATTTCAAGTTTCAAAAAATAAACACTCAACAAACTCCATGTGAGGCCAACAGGAAAACGCCTGCCATTTAAGCCCAGACGACAGCGACTGCAGCCTGCCAGTCTGGCCTGTCTCTGGTCAGCTCACACAGATCGGTACAGGTTCACAGTGGTTCGCATAGCTTTGATGACTTGGTTGGTCAAGAGCTATTCAATGCTCTTGGAAGAGCTAGCCTCATTTTGGGTAAAGATACTTCAACAGGTTCACCTACGGAAACCTTGTTACTGCTTTTACCTCTGTTACTGCTTTTACCTCTCAGAAAGAGAGGGTTAAAGTTAAAAGGCTTCAGTATAGGAAAATGACTATCGTGAAATTCAGGATTTCTATACTGTAATAAGCATAACTCCTGCCCATGTACATAACTAAATTTGTTATTTTGATAATTCGGCCCAGACCTCTCAGTAAACTAGAGTGAAAGTCTAAAGGCTTGAGTATGGAAAATTGCAACTCCCATAACATCGGCTATATATGCGGTATTTTAAATTTTTTTCAATCCCTGATTTCTGACCTCTCAATATCTCTATTTCCCAAATTTCAGCTTTTCATCTGATATAGCAGCGGAGATTTCGGTGTCACGTGACTTCAAAAATTATAAGGCCTAAGTATGGAAACTTGCAACGCCCATAACATCGGCTATATATGCGCTATTTTAAAAATTTCTTCAAAGCCGGATTTCTGACCTCTCAATATCTCTATTTCCCATATTTCAGCTTTTTATCTGATGCAACAGCGGAGATTTCAGTGTCACGTGACTTCAAAAATTATAAGGCCTAAGTATGGAAACTTGCAACGCCCATAACATCGGCTATATATACGCTATTTTAAAAAATTCTTCAAACCCGGATTTCTGACCTCTCAATATCTCTATTTTCCAAATTTCAGCTTTTCATCTGATATAACAGCGGAGATTTTGGCGTCTTGTGACTTCAAAAATTATAAGGCCTAAGTATGGAAAATTGCAACGCCCATAACATCGGCTATATATGCGCTATTTTACAAATTTCTTCAAACCCGGATTTTTGACCTCTGATTATCTCTATTTCCCAATGCTCAGCATTTCACCTCATATAACAGCGGAGATTTTTGTGTCACGTGACTTCATAAACTATTAGGCCTAAGTATGGAAACTTGCAACACCCATAACATCGGCTATATATGCGCAATTTTTAAAATTTTTTTCATCCCCACTTTCTGACTTCTCAGTATGTCTTTTTCTCAAAGTGAAACTTCTCATCTAATATAACTCCAAAGATTTTCGTGTCACGTGACTGAAAAACATTTAAGGCCTAACTATGGAAACTTTCAACGCTCATAACATTGGCTATATATGCACGATTTCGAAAATTTCTTCAATTCCGGATCTCTGATGTATCAATATCTCCATTTTCTAAATTTCAGCGTTCTATTTCTTATAACAACGGAGATTCACGAGTCACGTGACACTTTGATTTTCATGAATTTGTCAGAAATTCAAACTGGGAGGGGCTGATTTTAGGGAATCAAACGGCGTTTTCATACATTGTTTTAACATGAAATTTCATCATTTATACATTAATCGAAACAGAATTACCTTTCCTATACACCAATACTAAATTGGGGTATTATAATGCATCACCCACTTCAATGTTCACGTAAAACCCGCCAATATTCCAGATTCCCCCAAAATAACACCCTCACATGTGTTTCTTTCTTTTTAATACACGCGAGAAAATCACATATTTGGAATCCTCATAAAATTTCCTATCCATTGATGTAAGGGGGGGGTGGAAGCAAAGTTCTGCATGCGTTCTCGTACCGGTTGGAAACAAGGCCAAACAGTGCCAGTTGATCAATGTATGGCTGCCAGACGGCCACTAACAGTGTATCTTCAATAATCGCCAGTGTTTCTGTACAAAAAGTGAATTTTATTAAGCAAAAGCAAAGTTTTGAACAAACAAATTGAGATTTCATACCTATTTTTGTGAATGGATTTTGCAGAGAGGAAAGACAACTGTTGAGCAGAGCCAGTCAGAAACCTCGATAGGACAACATGTCAAATAGGAGGACAAGCCTGTCAGAATCTTAACTCAAAATCGGGACCAGAAACAATTATTTTTACCCAGTTGAAAGTGAAACGAAAGTTGTTCTTGGCAAAAGTTTGTTTTTTTGGCTTGCATAAGGCTGAATATCAACTCAGAGAGTTGGAATCTTTTCTGATTTTATGGTGGAAACAGGCCAGACAGTTTGATGACAAAGATTCTTTCCTATATTACGAAATAAATAATACACCATTAAACGTCAATGAATCAAATGATATTGTACTCTGGATGATTGAACTTTATATAAGGAAGATCAGATTGATTTCTGTAACTTAACAGTAAACCCTACCCAATGCAAACACAAATACAATAAAATAAAATTTTCTGTGAATATTACTTTGTAAACCTATTAATTTGTGAATATTACTTTGTAAACAAACGTCATATATGTGATAAGTTGTATACACCATATGATAAAAGTCTATTTTTAAGGTCTTTTTGCCTCCTTGTTTCACTCTGGCATGCCACTACTGGTTGCTGAAGCAGATAACGGATAGGATGATTTCTCAATAACAATTTTGACTAAGAAGTATTATTTGAAATTCAACTTTTCCACGTTTCCCGGGGTTGCTGTTGCTACCTTGTTGAAGAGGATTCTTCATTTGCCAGTCATTACTACCTGCAGTGTAAAAGAACAGCATTAAATTTTTCTGTACGATAACAGGTATAAACGAAAAGGACAAGATTAAGTTCTATGAGCATATGAGCTCCTTGTGACCCTTGTGATAAATATTAAAGATTAGAGCAAGCTCATTTAAAGATTTGTCGACAAAATTTATGTATTTTCCTTAATACAGTTAAATTTTCAATCCCACTTTGGATTGAATTTTTAATCCCACTTTGCATTTAATACCAAAATACTTAAAAGGAAAGGCTCCTTGTTATTTGATGTTATTTGGTATGTATTTAACAGTGACTGGGGACATGGGTAGGTAAAAGTTGATATTTTCCTTTCCACATAAGTGCACCTTTCCTAAGGATTGGTTTCCCTTGTGTTGGAAAATAGACAATGTTCTATTCTAACCATCTAGCAAAATTTTTTTGCTACTGGCTTGTTTAAGATTGTGTAATGAAGGAATTTTTCTTTCCATGTTTGCTTTCTTTATTAAAGGCAAAAAAGCCATGAGAACTTAGGCATAACATAGGGCTGACTGTGATAAAATAAGAATTTGATAAATGTTTAGGCCTCTCCAGTCTCCAATCTGCTACAGAAAAATTCACGGAATTTCACAGTTTGTTTGGGCAAATGTAATATTTACGTTTATTTCATAACCAATATCAATTTTACGCTAAATAATAGCAACCTTAAGAGGTGAGGCACCAATTCCCGATTTTGCAAAATCTTAAAAGGAGCGAGCTTGCAATGACGAACCCAGCGTGATTCCCCATCAAATTTATTCGAGGAGCCAAAAAAGCAATTTTCGTGCAGAACGGCCGAGGTGCAAAGGGGTGCAAAGGTACCCAAAGCTAGATGAAGAGTTGAAGTTTATATTTCTTGAAAAAAATCGCTTGCACCCCTAAAGAATAAATATTTATTTCAAACTGAATCTAGGCGAGAAACAGCGTTGATTCGCGATTGCCAACCCACTCCAGAACAGCCTAACACAAAATGGCATTTATATCATTTTTGGGAACACATTAGGCCAAAAAATTACCACACGCAGCTAAAATGAGCTCAAAAAAGTTTGTATGACGAATTGAAGAGCTTTAACATAATTAAATCTATATGAAAATAACAAACAAACTTACCTCAAAATCAAGAGAAATCTGCAAAGTTTTTCCCCGGCCATTCAGCAGCAAAAAAGCGATGTTGTGCGCATGCTTGAATCAGCTTCCACCCCCCCCCTATCATTGATGTATTGTATGATGCTCTTCTTGTTAAAATATGTTCTTCAAATAGCAGCAACCACTTTACATCGTCCTCATTTCTTCCAAGCAGTCATTGCAGTAGGACATGTTTTTGAGTGCTCTTCAGATCAGAAGTCAAACTTCAATCTCAGTTATTATATGCTCCTCGATTTGTTTTCTACAGTTAGTCATTGTTGTAAGCAGTAGTATTCAGTGGTATTCAGTGGATTTATTCCATTTCCAGTTATTCAAACAAATTCAATTAGGCCAGAGTGTGATCAATATTCACAGGTACCTGTTTTTTATAATTCTTATCTAATTTATTATACTTATATTCTTCAGTTTATATATTGCTACATAATCTCTATGTTTATAACCTGTCATTGTATATAGATAGACAACTACAAATTCTATATTCACTTAAACAATCATACAACATCGCCATGTATATCCTTCTGGCCTTCTCTAATCCATAGGCCTAGTTGTAAATATATTTGTCATAAATTTTTCTCACTATTGCAATTAAATCAATTAATGTTTGTGTATATTCCTAATATTTGTTATAAATGTTTCTTCTTAATTTATGTCCTAATATAATTGGACATCAACTTTCACAAAATTTACAACTACCTTCCTAATTTGTTTATCAGATTCTTCGACAAATTCCAACACATCCGAGTACGAAACAATTCCTTCCGGCCAGTTCAGGAACAATAACCTACAGGCAGCTGTATTCACAGGTACTTTATTTTTATCATTCTTATCCATTTCTATAAACACATTATTCCACATATATATTATTACATTATGTACATGTCTATAACCTATCATTGTATATAAATAAAAACCTATATGCCTAGTATTCTATATTCACTTACATAATTTGAAACATCATTTTCCTATAATACAACATTAAAATTTGTATCCTTATTGGCTACTCCAATTTATAGTTGTCAATATATTCATAATTAATAGCTTTCACTTTTACAATTGAATGAATAAATTATTTTGTATATTGCTTATATTTGTTATACATGTTGTTTCAAATTAATATCCTTAAAGAGTTGAAATTCACCTTTCAGAAAATTTACAACTACCTTCTCATATTTGTTTTTCAGATTCTTCAGCAAATTTGAACACATCCGTGTCCCAACGAATCCCTCACTGCCAGTTCAGAGAACAATAACCTACAGCCAGCTGTATTCACGGGTAATTAATTTTTATCATTCTTATCCATTTTTTATACCAACATTATTCCACATATATATTATTACATTATCTACATGTGTATAACCTATCATTTTGTATACATAGGAACCTATAGGTCAAATATTCTATATTTACTTACATAACTTAACATTTAATCCCCCTATCATAAAACATTAAAATTGTTATCCTTTTGGGCTTCTCTATTTTATAGTTGTCAATATATTCATAATAAATTGTTTTCACTATTGCAGTTAAATGAATTAATGATTTTTATATTCCTAATATTTGTTATACATGTTTTTTTTTTAATTTACATCCTTATACAATTGACAATTACGTTTCAGAAAATTTACAACTAACTTCTCATATTTGTTTTTCAGATTCTTTGACAGTTTCAAGACTTCTCTTTCCCATACGCATTCACAGCTGTATTCAGAGGTACCTCAGTTTTATAATTCTTATTAATTCTATTATACCTACTTTACTTCACATATATATAGTTAGATAATCTACATTTCCATAACCTCTCATGCAATATAAATATAAACCTATATTATTCTATGGTCACCAACATAATTCAAAATATCCTTTTCTTATCATACAATATTACAAATTTCATCTCTCACACTTTCTCTAACTTGTGGATGTAAATATTTTCATTACATCTACCTATTCTCAATTGTATTCATTTAAGCAAATAATGATATCCTCCTATTATACAAGTCTTGCAATAGTCCATTTTCTGACCTCTTATTCTCATTTGTTTGAAAAATTCTCATCACATCTAATTTTAATATTGCAATTCACTAAATGTACTATGATATATCTTCCTGGCATGCAACACATACAGATGTCTTAACCCTATTTGGTATGGGCTATTTTTTGCCTCTTTAAGTATGGGGGGGGGGGCGTTTTTCGCCCCCCCTAGTTA
>JAADKT020528210.1:0-20715 GCA_011763395.2 Chrysaora chesapeakei
TAATTCTTTACACTGGTTTAAGAAAAGATGGACGAGGAGATTATGCATCTTTAGCTCTTGTTGACGGTTTCTTGGTGTTTAGGTAACTTTATACCTACTTGTTTTTATCTAATATCGCACTGTAGTAAATGTGCATATGAGAATCAATGAATTTAAGTTTGTAAAACGTTGTTAAGCTTGATTCCAACTAAACAAAAAGTGCGTTAAAAACGAGTTAGAAATGCGATAAGAAAATGCGCTTAAATCGTGTCGAGAAAACTAAAAATCATTGCACTCATTCACACTACAGCTTAACTTTGACGCGTTTCAGGTTCATTTCTTTCATTTGACGCATTTTGCTATCATTTTCGCGTGCTTCCCTTTACTCAAGATGGAAAAACTATTACTATAGATATCAAAGAGTTGCTTTTGCTTATAATACTCGATAATATTGCGGGGAATTTGCAGAAAAAGGAAAGTAAGGACGAAGTTGCATAGAAAGCGTAGGTTTTGGGAACAGGAGATTTACACCATTTTTCATGAGTTATGGCTGATCTGTTCATGAGTTACGGCTTCATGACAGAACTTGACTACCTGCAAGATTCTCATCTTGATTTTGCAAAGTTGACATACCGGCTTTTTGTCCGCCATGTTTTCCTCTTCATCACATGTTCAAAATGCGTCTATTTCGTCGGTGTCTTTGAGGATATCCTGACGCGTTCAAATGGAATCAAAAAATTTCCTTTCCATTTGATCGCGCTCTTGAGAAAATGCGTCAAAAAAGCGTTAAAAATGCGTTAGGAAAAAACTTCAATTCACACATGGCGTCAAAATTTGACGTGTTTTCTTATCGCATTTTAAACGCGTTTTTAACGCATTTTGTGTCTAGTGGGAACCATGCTTTACAAGCGCGTTTAGAATAAAGGAAATAACTTTTCTAGCCATGATATGACCATTAAAACCTTTTTTGTGCATAAACTCCTGAAAAGGGGGAATATTTGGACAGACAGGGAACATTCGCCATGGAAAAATAAGAGGCAAATGTTATATACAAAGTCATACAATCATCCAGACTACTATATACGCTGATATTTTCCTTGAAGATCAACTAGACTCTTTCTCAATGCTAGTTGTCTTTATGTTGAAAAGACAGGAAGACGGAAGTGTTATTACAATTTGCGTCTTATTTTTCACAAAGAGGCGGAAATTTGGATGAGACATTCGCCCTACATGAATACCTAAGCTGAAGAAAGAACGATTGATAATTCAGCTATAATTAAAGTTACTGGTATTCTATATGGCTTGCTACTATCTTCCTTCTAGATATGACTTAGGAAAAGGACCTGCAGTCATACGCTCTTCGAAGAGATTATCGATGAAAGAATGGCATAACATTACTGCAACACGTAAAGGCTCTAGAGGTGAAATTAAAATTGATAATATGGAATCTGTGAAAGGCAGCCCTGAATTTACCAGACTCACTCAACTTAATGTTGATAAATATATCTATCTTGGTTACTTGCCACAACCTTCTAAAGGGTACGTTTCACGATCATCATGATGAATATTATATGTGATATGTATTAGTGATATAATTGTGTAATCGTGTATTACGATAATAAAACAGTAAATTTCTCTTTATCTTTTGCGGTAGGTATTTATAAAGCTACGCCGGAATGTCTAATATAAATTCCCTTGTTATGCATTTTCTGACGTCCAATAAACAATACCACTCACAGTCTGTTGCCTGAGGTGTCTTGTTGACCTCGATACTTGCCTTAAGTTGTTTTCCTAATTGAATAAGACACCTGTAAGTGGGGCAACTAAACCGCCAGTGAAGCTGGGTGACAACTGTCTTTTCTGAAATGTCGTGTTCTCTTTCATCCAATAATTTCCATTACCAGTTATTAATTTTGTGCTTGCCCATATATTTTTTATGTATAATATTTCTATCTGCTTGTATAATAGTTTTATAGAAGGTTGTAAAATATGTTTGAGTCCCTATGGTGCATGTTATCACGCATGTATAACATTCAATTTTTACACTCATAAAAGAGTCTACCTTAACCCACCTTAGAGTCCATCTTAGCCCAAAGTTTACGACCATAAAGAAACAATTTCACACTGGAAAATCAACGACAATGGTTTTATAGAAATCTAGCTAATCAGGAAATAAAAACTTGGACTATTATCACGTTTCCATGATTGCGTCTGGCAAAAGGACGAAGGAGCGTCATGACTATAATGAAGCTTAGGGACTATAGACTGGCCTGTGTCTGTAATCTGACCGGCAGATTTATTGCATTGTCTAATTTTGTGAGAGAGCGTGTTTCTATAGCTGATGCGTCCGCTATAATAATAGAAATTTAGCAGAAATCTTCATTCTTGGGAAGGGAAGCCTTGTTTGGCAGAGCGAAATATAAGCAAAATATAAGCTATAGAAGTTTTTCTCTCTCAATTTCAGTCAACTGCGAAATGCAGGAACAACATTTGGATTTAAAGGCTGCATAAAGAAATTATCTATCAATGGATACAAATACAGTTTAAAAAATCCAGGAGCAGATGTACTAAGAAGTAGTTATGTATTACCAAATTGTGGTAAAGGTCCCTGTTCATCTGCACCATGTTTAAACGGTGGTGCATGCATTGTCACCAGTTCTAAAACATTCAAATGTCAATGTCAACTTGGATATAAAGGAATTCAATGTGAACATAGAGGTACTTTTGTCTGTGCTTTTACTTCTTATTCCTTGTCATGTGTTTGATATCTCTGAGTGAAGAAGTATTAGTTTTAGCAAATCAGCCATCCAGGATTTGTAATAAGTAGGCTATTCAAATAGATTATGAATACTACTCTGCGCCGGTACTTTTAGGATCAGTATTACTAGTAACTTCCAACAGTATTACTTAAGGCAGAAGTGAAAAGCCAATTTTGAAAAGCACTTAAATTAAGTTATTACAATAACAGGGATACAGAGTGGGTGTCAAAACTTGAGTGTCACATGCGCGTGAATTAAACTAGATTGCGTATGCTTCCTCCACCTGATTGTAAATTATTTGCCTTTTTTGCATTAGTGTATACATTGCCTGAAAGACCAGCATATTTCAATGGCAAAACGTCCTATGTCGCATATAAGCAGCAGATGGATAACAAACGTGCAATGCGATTTGCAATGGAATTCAGAGCTCAAAAACCCAGTGGAGTCTTATTGTATAGCCAAGGGCCAAAAGGCATAAGAGATTATTTCATGATTGGAATGAAAAATCGAAAAATCGTTGTCAGGTTTGTGATTGCTATAAAAATTAATTATTATAAGAATCAGAATAATTGAGAACTTTTTAGCACTTTTCACCCGAAGAAATCAATTTTAGTAATCATAACCATGCTGATACTTGTAGTTTACATGCAGTTCAAATAAGAAAGTAGAAAGTTCTTCAACAATTAGATTAATTTAACAACACCTAGGAAAGGGATACAGGTGATTGAGACATCTACTCTGGTTTGAAAGTTTTGAGAAGGGAAGAAGCAATTTCTTTCGTCAATGAAATTCGAATATGACAAAAGAATTTCGTTATGATTTAAATAGATTTCAGAAGAGAAGAGAAGTAAACACTTGTTTGAGTTAGAGGCACTCTCAATTTTCTCTTCATGGTGCCAGAATTTCCCTGTTCAGAGTACAGGATAGTTGACGAGTTATTGTTTTCCTGCGATTCTGAAAAAATAACAGTTCATGAGGACACGAACGAGAAGAGTGCATAGAACACAATCCTTAGTTTTGTTTTCAACTTTACTTGCTTGCAAACATCTCTCGATAGCTGCAATTAGGTCCTTTCAGGTTAAATGTAGATCGTGAAAAGTGTGCATATCTCAGAGACAAAGAAGTGACTAAAGATTCGCCAGTTGTTTGCGAGTTTTCCAGTAGGGATGGTAGCAGTAACTGCTCAAAATAACAAGTAACTAGGTTTCAAATGGGACAGTAACGAGTGTTTTGACATTCTAGTGTTATAGCTTTTCATGAAATTCTAATCTTTTACGTAGTTATGATCTTGGCGATGGCAATGTAACAACGGTCAGTGAGCTGTCGGTCAGACTTGAAAGATGGACGATGTTAAATGTTACAAGAGAAAACAAAATTGTTCAAGTGTTTATAAACGGTAGAAGAGTGGCAAGGGCTGTTTCACCTGGGAAGAAGACAGTTAGCAATTTACACACCGTTATGACTGTTGGCCAATCACTGAATCTCTTCAGAGGAAAACGGTAATATTCTTGCATCTTTGATATTTAATATTTTCCTTCTCGAACTCTGAAGGAAAATATGTCTCTTTGTTTAGGGGAGCCTACTTAACAGCAGCTAGATAGAGAACTTGGGCGTTAGGCAGGTTTTAATTTTGACAACCAGTTGCACATTTACAGCAATTCTATTTGATGTCTTCAATTAAGAATACTGTGGTGTACAAAGAAGCCTTTGCCGGCTATAGAGGCCTTTCAGTCGTGCAAAAACTCGGTAAATTGTGCTGTCTACTGTCTCTGTGTTGTTCTCTACTGTAGAGTGCTTCTTACTAAATCAGACTGATTGCCCGGAACAGATTAAAACTGCATATTTAGTAAATGATTTTATATTTCTCGAAAACTTGTTTTGATGCCTTGATGTTCTTTTACAGCCACCCACCAGAAGTTTACAGTTCTTTCAAGGGCTGCGTACGAATTATTGCTTTAGATGATGAAATTCTTTCATTACGTCACCCAGGAACTCATACTATATCAAGTAAGGATATTGGAACATGCGCAGGTATGTGTTTGACAACAAATAGCTCTCCTATCTCATTTTGATTAAAGAAATTGCAGAGGAAATGTTCCACTGATGTTGCTTTTAAAAAACATTCGAAAATATTTTTCGAAATGTCTTCTCACTTCTTTAAAGAGCCTTAACTAAGAAACTTTCGGCTGCATTTTTTTGGGAGTTTATAGATTTACGCGCAAAGATGATGAAAGCATTCACTTTAGGAACTTATTTCTTCATGATCAGTGTAGGAGTTCAATCAAATAGTCAAGTTCGACAACATGATAAAAAATATGAACAACAGATCATAATTACCAAATAACAAAAGCGGCCATTGTGATCATTACAAATCTTAATGTTGTCAAATATCTGATTCGAATATTTCTTTCTCGTTTTACTGAATCTTATTTTGTATAATTTTGCACAGCAAAATATGTTATGCAATACAAAGAAAACTCTGGTTCAACTTGAACTTCTTGCTGGTACACAACCATAACCCTTGATATTCACTTCAATCGCAGTCAATAGAATCAACACTGTTTATTCTATTGACTATGTTTCGATATACTCATGGCAGTCTCCTGCAATACCTACTTGCATTCGGGTCGCATTCTGCCTCGGAGCAGCACTCCCTTAACGGCGTTAACGGCTAGTTGCAGTTTATGGAACCATGTGCTCTGATTTGGCATTTCGTCAAGCAAATTTCTTTCTACGTCCTGAAAAATCTCGCTTTACTTTGGCAGAAATATTGTTTTTTTTTAATATCAAGAAAAATTCTCTTCAAAAATTATCTGACAAAATTGTAATGCAGAAATGTTTTTACAGGCTGTTACAGCAAGGCAGAGCTTGTCTTTCAGCTTGACAACTCTAAAAGTATTGGCTCGGATGATTTCGCAAAATCAAAAGATTTCATCAGATCTGTTGCAGAATATTTTGATTTTGAACAAACAAGAATCGCCATCTTGGATTTCGCATCAACATCACAGATAAAAGCTTCGTTTGAGTCAAATTCTCGGGAGTCATATTTAAAAACAAATCTAAAATCAATGAAATATGGTGGTGAAAGTGGACACTCTTTCAGTGCTGCTGTTGAAAAAGCAAGAGATTACTTCCAATCTCGTGGAGCAAGAAACAAAGTAGCAAAATTCTTGATTTTGATAACATCAGCTGAACCAACTGAAATCATCGAGCGTACAACTGCTGCTATTTGGCCTTCAATGATGAATGAAATCGGAGTGAAAACATTTGTTGTTGGCGCTGGCAGTAAGGTTACAGAGAAAGAACTTGTCAGATATTCAAGTGGAAATAAATTTGTTTTTGTCGCCGATCATTTTGATGACATCGTTGGCTTTGTTACGAAAATACGAGAATCTATTTGTATCTTAGCAAAATACTACTAAATATATTTCGCAATATTAGAATTTTCATCTTCTTTATATTCTCCAACTAAATTTGAACTTAAATGCTTGGCTTTTAACTACATGAACCCCACAGCCAGATTCGAAGTATCCGTACTCTTTTGTATTCATTTGTATCTTTAGTTCTTAACATGCACGTTGATTATTCTTTAAGTTTTTATGTCGTATAGACTAATTATTTGTTCTTTTAGTGCATTACAATTTTAACAGGATTCTTCGCTCTATATAATCGACTAATGTCATTAAATCTAAACAGTTCAAAGAATTGATTCGCGAGGCAAGGATGTTTGGTTAATGTGACGTCAGTTTGCCTAACATAAGCCGAAGGCACTTTCCTCCTATGTAGCCTGGGATAAAACTAGCTATATAAATTATTTAGGAGCAAATTAAAAAGCTGTTTGGCTAAAAAAACTGAAAAAGAAAGCTTGCATAGTTTTAGAATTTCATAAAATCTTTGAAAACTTTAAAAATAACTTTCTTATGTGAATATTATCTATGAATCTTACTTTTTTAAAAGCTTTTAAAACTTGTTTTGTATTGTATTGTAGTATAAAACCAAATTTTTTTATATTCTTACAGTGTTTTTATCAGTTGAATTATTTTTTGTGCGAGAAAACTGTTTTTATATGTAATACAGAAATTTCAGTTGGAAAGAACTGGACAGATTGATTCGGAATGAGAACTGTTTTACGAAGATTGCAACAAGAAAAAGACAAGATAACGAAGACATCGTTTGTTAAAGCGTATGCTAGTTTGCAGCTCAGTGGGGCTGATGTGGACCCTCCACCTTAATTGAAAAAATTGAGGTAAAGCAGTCTCATTACAATTCCTAAACGATCTTTGCTATTGTTCACTTCAGTGACCCCGTGGCTTATTTAGCTCAGGTATAATCATTTTGACTCTTTAAATTCCCTGCGCAAAAATCTACAATAGCTGAGGTTAAATGCTGATCAAATGCAATTTTATCAGTTAATTGCATCAAACGCGTGCATTGCTTTTCTCATAAGGATTAGACGTAATTCAAGCAAATTACTAATGGGAATGTTCAATGATTTCATTATGAATGATTTAGGTGTCTGCTGCATTTGTATACATTATTTACTCTTCAATGCCTTCAATGGGAATTCTTTTTGTGCCTGGTATTACGAGGTTACCATATCTTGATTCTTGGCAGGGGCAACATTTGGGTTTATGCAAAGTCATGAGTGTTTTGCTCTTCAGATATCGTAGAGCTCAATCAATGTCCAAGTGTTTAATAAGACTAGCAAAGTTGGTACTTGTTCTTCTCAGGATGTTAATTCAAGAATTGTGCAGAAAGGTTTGTAAATAATAATCAAGCAGGCGTTCAAAGCTTGCTCAATTGTAGACGAACCAGAGTTTGTCAAGTTCGGTTACAATTTTTGCAATTTTAGATTTTCCAGATTACCTTCAGAAGCATCAGGTTGCTGTTATGGTGTCGTGTGAAAGCGTTCAAAAGTTCCTAGTCTTTTTATATCAAATTTTGATTAAACTTTTACAATCTAATTTGTGTTTTTGATCCTTTTAGAATTTGTGTATCCAGTTGGAATGCATTCACCAGTTGGAGAACGATCGGGGAACTGTAAGTAGATCTCTTCTAGTTCTATAATATGGAAGGAAAAGAGAGTTTTCCTGTTCATTTCCTTCCCCGGTTTTCGTTGTAACAAGATTCAGGGGTTTAGTTGCAAACCAAATAATTTTTACAATTAAGGTTTTGTTTAGCAACATCAAATCAGGTTTAGTAACGAAGCAGTATTTGAGAAGGATTGTAGAGATTATGCTAATCGTTATTTTCTTCTCTTGTTACTTTCGAGCTAATTTTTGTGATAAACACTGGGAGGACAAAGAAAGAAGCATCCTTGTCGAAATTTAGTTTCTCAAAGAAAATTCAAAATAAATGTAAGCGGTTGAAATTCCTGACGTTATCAATGATCGCAGCTACATCTCTTTTAAGAATGTTGCTATGAGATCAAACTAAGGACAGTGCAGCGGAAAAAGTAGCAATAGAGAAAACGTTTTGCGCCAACGATTATTAATAATAATTTGCGAATTTATACTAATTACAACAATAGATAATGATATGGGAATAATATGCGCAAAATAACAAAGTAAAGCAAGAGGAATGATAAAGGACAAAGGTCAATAAAGCATAATAGAACGAGAGAAACAAGAAAAAAGCATGGATAATCAAAACAATTCTAAAGGGATAGAGGACTGTTGGGAATTGAGGGACGGGTGATCGTGCAGGATGAGAAGACTTTCATGGATAAGGAGGTCAAACGAGTTGGCCGCTTTATTAAGAACCGAGAAATCGTCAAGAGACGCAGGATGGCCAGTTTGGTAAATATGGTCAAGAATGGCTGAAGGAGTAACTTTTATAGTTGCTCCGCGTTTATTGATACCCAAATGTTCTCTACATCGTGTGGACAGATGGCCGGAAGTTTTCCCGCAGTACGAGGCATTGCAGCCAGGGCACTTAAATTTATAAACGAAAACATCTATAAATGCCCTCATTAGTAACCCAGGTTTGTTTTCGTCCATTTATTGTCGTACACGCACGGGATATGGTGTATTAGTTTTGTCACGACGCAATAGCGCTAGTTGCTGACTTTTGTATTTTACATGGCACAGGGACTGCTACTAGTTGGTTTTCAATAAAAACTGATCTTTCATGAACAGCAGCGCTGGTCAGAGGTGGACAAGGTTGTTGAAATGTGGCTAGCAAATACAGACCAAAGGATTAGATGTAGAGGAACGCCGTATTTTATTAACCCACTTGATAAGTGTAGCAAACAATCATTTCTGTTTTGTGAGTATGATTCATCAAGATACCCTCGTTTCGATAAAACTTATTGAATGATAACAGCAGATGGCTCTGAGGACTTAAAGATTTAACCAGCAGGTCTCAATGGGTATTGCTCCTGACTCACTTCGATCAGCAATTTCAGTAGCAGACCAAGTGCCATGTAAAATACCAGAATAACTAGAGCAACATATAGATGACGAAATGGAAGTTCAAAATAGTGAGCTTCATGAAGATTTTTGTTAATGATGACGCTTTATTTATTAAGTTGATACTCCAAGTTTGTCTCAAAAGCGAGCTAACAACACTTTATTAATCTCGACAAAAAAATAGTTTTTAAAGCTCAAGTTCAGCCCCTCAGTAGAACAGTAATGGAAGCAGCAATAGAGCTTGTTACCTTTCTAATCTGTCGCGTTCTTTTCGGACAGAAGTAGTATCTACTGCTGTTTATTTGAGAAATAGATCGTTGAAATTTTCCACTCCCTGTGAACGCTGGTACAGGCAGAAACTAGATGAGAGTTCTTTCAAAGTATTTGGGTGCAATCCAAATGCAAACTTCTTCCATTAGTTCTTGATATATTTCAATTTTCCATTAGTTCTTGATATTTTTAACTTTCATACGAAAATTGCAAAATTGCGATAAACAGCGGAAACACTTCGGGCATATTTAAAAGCTTTTTTCGTCTGACACTCCTAAGAGTATGAACATGAGAAACAGACAAAAACAGTAGACTAAAGCCGAATTTATTTATACCTAGATGCGGCTCGAAATGCACCAATCAGAAAGAAAAGCTAAATTGGCATTGTGTTTTAAACACCAATCAGCTATAGGCGAGAAGAATAATGAGAATAATTGAAGAATCCAAGTGAGAAAACGAATTCTTTCTATCTACACAAAACCGGCTCTTTGGTTTTGATGTGGACAGATTCCAAAACGCTGAGAAGAAACGAGGAGCTAGCCCTGCCAATTAAACGAAAATAACCCTTGTTGTAATTTTCCGCCCACTTGGGGTGATCTAATAAATGTTGTCCTATGGCAGAATCATGTTTAAGGGTGAGTTGTTGCCTAGAGTTGGAGGGTGGTTGCTCCCTTTGCCGAAAGTTGTGGTGACGAATGTTGGTAGGAACATGGTTTTACCCTGTCTCCTAGTCTCTGGGAAGTGCGGCCTACGTACCTGGCATCACACGGGCAAGAAAATTCATAAATAACCAAACTTTTCTGTGTGGTAGGCACGCATTTCATTTGAATGGATGGCAGAGTACTAAAAATCAACCTAGGGTTGGCGTACGAAAATTTTTCCGCTGTTTACCGCAATTATGAAGTTTTGTACAACTCAAGACTATGCAAAAATTGCCTATAAGTTAAAAATCGAATCGCAACGCTTTCTTTGGTGACACTGTCTTCTTCTGAATTCGATTCATTTTGATTTATTCTTGCATTGCTATCTCAAGAATTCCTGGATTGTTATTTGCAAGTCACCATCCTATTTAAATGTAATTCCTTGAATCTAGTTTGGGAGAAAATTTTTGCTATTTACACAACATTGTAGCAGATTGTTAGAGGAATGGATGTTAGTTTCTATAGAGGATTTACAGAGGTTGGATTTATAGAACCCATTGGTCTATATAATAAGGCGCACCATATGCCAAAACAATCACCTTCCATTTTGGTAAATTATACACCTTGCACCTCGCTGACCAGCCATCTCTTATGACGAGCCTACATGATGTTTCGCCTTAAATTGCAGGTTCATTAAATCACAGTAGCTAACTATGAATAACTGTGAGGAAATTGCAGAAGCGGTTCCCCACGATAAATTCTCGCTTCTTACATACTTGCCTATCGGAGAAATATTTGTTCAAATCGTATCCAGAAAAAGATAATAAAGGTAAGCTTTAGAGTAGCGAAATAAAATCGGTCAATCTAAGAATGTAATAATGGTTGTCATTTTTCGTCCCCCTACCGTATCAATGCGATTTCCTCATTGTCAATCACAGTTACACCCTAGAGCGTGTACAGTCGAGGACATGGGGACAGTGTGAGTATCCCCCTCACGCTCAACGTAAAATTGCAGTAACCCTACAGCAACCTAATATCAACCCCATTGAAGCTCTGCCAAAATATTTATTTATCTTATTTATTGTTTATCTTATTTTATTTTCTCCAACTCAGTTATACTAACATACTACCTATTGTACGTAAAACCTATTGGTTAATGTACAGTACTCATAGACAGATACAGTAGATAGTATCTAAGCCATGAAACATCAAATCGATTCTTTGCACAACAATACACCTATCCTTTTTCGTTATAATCTTTCTCAGTTCTGTTTCAGTTCGTTACCAAAAAGCTCTTGAACTCTGTTTAACCTTTTTAGGAGAGAAAGACAGAAGTATTCTGAGCATATTGACAAATCAAGAAAAGAATCATGAACGGTATACTGTTCATTGATTTTGTGCTATAGATCGATCAAAAACAAATCTTCGACTCTGGACTTTAAGAATAAACGTAAGGCGCTAGCCTCCTTTTTAGAATTATTTGTATTTCGGGAGTCCAGCTTCCCAAACAATTTTACAATTTACATCGATTGTGCTTTTGAAAATCTCTCCGTTGTCTTTTGTAAAAAGTCTAAATATGCTTTATTTTAATAGTTATTCTCACCTCCCCTTTCGAGCAGCTTTCGAGTATCGATTCCTGAAGCTTACGATAATGATTTTATCGTGTTTTCTAAATAGCATGGTTTTGTTTTGATGATATCTTTGAATTTTTCCTAGTTCTTGAGAAATGTCGAATTTTTGTCTACATTGTTGTGCATATTCATATTTGCATTGATGCACGTGTGTGGTCACAAGGAGCCACACTTCTCTTCTGAAGTCTTTCCTTTCAGCCTCCTTGTTCATTTTTTTTTATCTCCGCTGATAAAATGGCAATCCGTCGTGGCTTTTGAGCTTCATCTACTTAAACATGGGCAGCATATCACTTGGCTACTGCCATTGCCGCGTATTTTTGGTCTGTCTCTTCATCCCTTTCAGCAGAAAATATTGAAAAGTTCGAGATGTAGTGCAGTTTTTCCTCCATGGGAAATCAAAAATGGTTCGAGATAGCGAATGTTCGAGATAACGGGCTTAAAGATAGCGAATGATTTTTCTGTAAAAACCGTTATATCAAAACGAGGGGAAATGGAAAATCATCAGAGATAGAGAATGTTCGAGATAGCGGGTAGTTGAGATAGCGGATGTCAACTGAATCCAATCGGGCATACATCTTAATGATGAAAGCTTTTTCCATAAGTGGCATACCACATTGAATGGGCCGAAACGTTTTGTGTTTGATGGTTTGATAGCCGAATTACAAAAATCAAACGGGAGGACAGCCTTGGGCTATATTACTTGTAGAGTTACTCGGCGATTTCATCGAGCTCTAAAGCTCAGTGGAAACGTCGTGGGCTCTCTGATCATGCAGTCCTGGGTTCGAATCCCATTTATTGTGGTATGCCACTTGTGGAAAAATCTATCCTAGTGCTCGCCATTAATGACAAATATATCTTAATAATGAAAGTATAGCTAGATGGTTCAATAGCTCAAATATTTCTATAAGAAAACAAAAGAAAGTTGACAATGCCTGAAATTTCCAACAGTTATCATCAGAGTAACGATATTTCTACATTTATATCCATTTCTATGACAACCATGGTATAATCTAAAATTTTTAAATGTGCAAGTTTAATCGTTTTCGGAACATCGTTACTAATGACTGTTCTTAATGTGTTGGGTCCCTATGCTTGATGCGATGGTATTTTTGCGTATTTTTGTGCAGGATACGAAAAACGAAATCACAGCGAAAATCAATTGATCAAGCATAAAAAATCACGAAATTTATCACATTACACAAAAAGCACCACCAAATTTTGGTTTAGATTTCGAATATAAAGTAATTTTCTATTTCTGTGCATTCCAGGTGCAGAACAACGAGTTTCAAAACACGAACGTGACTGGTGTTATGGCACACGGAACGAACCTGGCAAATCAATTCATTGATCTTTTCCAATGGTCATTTGATGAAAATATTATCATCACTTGTTTGCTGCAAGTATTAGCAACTGTATATGAGGTGATTACCACAGATTTATATAAGAAATTTTGCTATCAAACTTATAGTAGGGTTCCTAACATAAACCTCGAAGTATGGCAAAAGTTTCTTGAAAATTTTATTAACTTTAAAATCAGTGAAATTAATTTTCAAATTAACTTTAAAATTTTATTAACTTTAATGTCGTGAATTTTGTGAAATTTGTTTTTCAGAACAGTTTCACGCAAGTGAATGTATATGCACTACTAAGCATTCATTTCTTTGCCTGGAATTAAATGCTCATGTGGTCCTTAATCTTTTTTATAATCCCATGATTGGTGCCATGCTAGAAACTTTTCAGCATTCTGAAATCAAACCCTTGATACCAAGCCACAAGAAAACATGCCAAAAAAATGTAGGCCACAGCTTACAATTCAAAGAATATGGTCCCTTGAAGCAAGTAGTTTCTATATATTGGTGATACTTAGGATTTAATGTTTAAAGCGGGGGGGGGGGGGGCATTTCATGACTTTGTTGCTAACACATACTATGAAATTTTGAAATTGATAGGATCTTGTTAGACTTATTCTGCAAGATAAACTCAGATGGACACTTCACAATCAACTAAAAGGTGTACAATCACACATAAAGAAAAAGCTTAAGGTTTCAAATGTTGGCAATGCATTTAAACGTTGTGTAAAAAACGAGCCATTTTCTTGGTTGCTGAATCTCAGCATTTGAGTAAGCCAAGTTCATCTTATAAGAACTAATACTGTAAGCTGAGCAGCCCTTTCTATGAAGCCATTTCTTTCAGTTCTGGTTCAAGGCCACTGTTGAAAGGGATCCTTGTTGGCACTTCCCTCATATATTGGATGTATTCATCTCCAAAAAACCTGATCAGATGGTATTCTTCATTTCGAATTCTTTCATAAAAAAACTTCCATGAAGCTACTGCATAGCCAACTGTACAGACTGGATTGCAAAGCATCAATTGCGTTCCTATAAAAGATAAACAAACATTTCAATCTCCTAACTGAGAAAAGTTATATGTTATTATAAAGACTATGAAGAGGTGCAGTATAGCTAAGTAGCTTAGGCCCTTTGCACACTAGACCTAAAATTCTGCCCAAATTCCACCAAACAGTGGGGTGCATTTGCTAATTATTCAGTTCTGACCATAAATTCCTGATGCACTGAAATAGCCTCTGTCAATCATTTTGACTTCTAATGACAGATTTGATAGCGTTCACCGTAATGTCTGAGAAGAATTCTTTCTTTCTTTCACCCTCAATGCACCATCAACTTGAATTATATTTATTTTGAAATGGCCTATTTTCAAAATTTAGTGAATGACATGAATTAAATTTAAGAATCTGAGTTCTCCGACTTTAGCTAATTAGAATATTGTTGAATAAAGAACCTTAATGCCGCTTGTTGCATTTGTAAAAGTGATAGTCTAACATATGCAGGTAATACCAACATCATTATTTGCATTCTGCCCTGGCCGCTTTGCTCCAGCAAATAGAAAATGATCATAAAAAAACATGAACAACTCTTCATCCCAAATCTTGTTTCGAGAAGGAAGGAAAAAAGCAAGGAAATGTCGCTTTAGGTCAAGAAATTAATCCGTGATGACATTTGGCAGAAATAGGGGCAGCTCGGGAGCTGCCCATATTCAATTATTCGGCCTGTTTCATCCTTACTAGAATTTATGGATAGCAGAAAATGCAAAAAAGTCCTTGCACACTAGGAAAAAAGTGTTAATTTGTTAATCCTTACTAAAATTTGGAAAAGTACTCTAGTGTGCAAAGGCCCTTAGGCCACAAATTCTTTGTATCAATGACTCTGTCCTTTCAGGAAACCTGGTTATTTTAAAATAAAACATGCTATTTGTTCTAGAGAATTTTTGTTAAAGGAAATCAACAGCAATATGCCCAGTCTATTTTTATCCAAGATGACAGCTTTGTCTTTCCCTAATGAACAATGCACTTGCTCTTTTGTGTGGAGTAAAAGATCATGACTATGACAAATTGCATGGTGAATCCCAAGTTATTCAATTGGCTATTATTCTTAAAATGCCCAATACACTAGTGTTGATTCCCTTTAAGGGAACAAGTTGCCTAAAACCTAGATCTGCACTTGAAATCTGCTAGCTTTCCTGCCACATCAGTGTGTATTTAGGGGTTATTTATATAATACCCCTGAGGTTATTCATTTTATACAGCATGCATCTCATTCACCAAGGAAGACATATTTATATTTGCATACTTCTTTTGCTGACATTTAGAGGTAAGGTATGCTGTGGTGTTGCTGTCTAATGGCTTACCCAAAAATGGATAAGCTAACAGATTTTGAAAGCCTTCAAGCCTCCTAATGAAATGATATTTGATTTATTTTTCCTTTTGTCATGGAAATACCAAAATATATAAAATGTTGGCATATCTCTGCAAAACCTACAGTCTTCAGAATTTAGCAGTGTTAAGAATTCCCAATCAAAAGCACAAACCCAGGCACAAAAAAATGTGCAAGAAAATTTGAATACTGAAAAATGAAAAGATGTCAAGGCAAGCATTAACTAACCAATGCTCCAAAAAAACCATCCAAAATAAGATGGATGTCTTGAAATTTGATAAATGCCAGTTGTAACAAGTTGATGTCCGTCCACTTTTCTGTCTTGTACAATATGTGAGAAATTTGACTTGGCTGTGATCATGGCCATTTTACGGCATGTTTCACCTCCAATGACTAACACGACGCCAACATAAAATGAACATTGTGAAATCAGACTGCTTTTCAAGAATGGAAAAAACCATGTTTCAACAAAGAATTCAAGTAAACTTGCAGCAATTGCCACATGGTATTCGAAGCTGTGATTCAATATAAACGAGTCATTGCTTAGAGTTGACCGGTTGTACAAAGCAGTCAAAATATATTCTGATAAATGGAAAACTGCTAGAGCAATAAAATAAAGTCCCAGTGCACTCCATAAATAAGATGATACTGCTATGATGCAACCAGTACCAAGCACTGTTCCGATAAATGCTCCTCGTCTAGCAACATCTGGATGTGGCATGAAGAATGTTAGGCCAGCAGCAGACAGAAAGCCAAGACATGGATACTTCCAACTTGATTTTCCAGATAAATAAAGCTCGGTACAACTTAGGTAATAAACCGCCAATATGGCAAATATTAAAAAAGCTACCAATGCAACTCTTCCTTCTCTGCAAAGCATTTTTATATTTTTCAAAGCGTGTTCTTGTTTTCGCCTTGTACTCTAACTCAACTCTGCGAAGAAAATCTGCACCCTCACCGCCATTGAATACTGAAATTACGAAAAGAGACGAAACGACAATTGTCAGCACTTAGAACGTAGAAGGTTTGGGCACATTTATGACGTAATGCCGGAGTCTCATCAGCCATCAGCATGTCCGTTAGGAAAGGGTTTAACCGGGGTTAAGAACACCAAGAGGGTGTTTCGCTTTTTATGTCGTGATATGGGATCTGGTGTCGATTTCCGATTTTCCCAACCACTCTATCATTGATTCTTATCATTGATAGTACCATCTGAAATGTCCAAAACAGCGAACTACCCTTATGAGAGAAGATACTCGGAAGCTTGTTGGATAGTGACGAGGATGCATTTTTTCATATATATAATTCGACACAATATCCTAGGACACATGGTCTACATTTAGACAACAGAACAAAACAAAAAATTAAAGCTGAATTAGCTACTACAACAATTCCAAAACATACGAGAAATTAATTCCTATATCAACCCCATATCAACTATCGGGACTAACATCCAGATATTTGTTATAGACTTCTGTAACAAATTTTCCGAAGATTTGTAGAAAAATGTTGTCCTCATTTGACATCAAAAAATATATTTTTGCTCTGACGTTGGAATGTTCATAAAGTTAGGGTAGAGTTCTTGTACTTTATTCGAAAATTACGTTCAATTTCGTACTTTTTGCAATTTAGGAGAAAATGTACTTCATTCTCTACCATATTTACGCAGAATTTGCAAAAACGTTTATCTCTTTCGATTGGTGGTCTACAATATCTCCCCTTTTCTATTTCTAGACAATGATCACTTAGTTAATTTCGTAAGAGTCCTTCTATACTTCCTGTTCGTAATAATTTTTGAAGGTATGGTTCAAAGAAGATTTGGTTTTTATGTGTTTTTTAAGTGAGTTTCGAAAATCTATGAAAGCCGCGTGAACCTTCTTTTTTGTTTTGTCGTTCACAGCAAAACAGCAGCCAACAGAATTGACTCATACCATCGGAGACTTCTACGAGAGAAGATCAACATCCAATGGCCACAAAAGATAAATAACGAAGCTCTATACGATGGCCGTGGTGGGTTTCGGTATTGTGACGCCAACCTGACGTCAAGAAGGTCCGAAAATGGGTCAAGATTTTGGATTCCGGGACTTTCGGGTATGGCGCATCCGACCATGGTTGTGCCAACCCTCTATATAAAGTTTTATGACGTCATAATGACGTCACAAATGTGGAAAGTCGGCCCCAGACGAATGTGTTGCAATGAGGAAAAATGGGAGTAATTTGGGGCGTAGATTCCGAATCTGGTAGTGCCGCTTGCGAAAAATGGGATAATGACGTCAATATGGCACTGTTCACAGAGGATCATCTTCGTCTTCTTCTTCATCTTTGTCATCATTATCATCATCTTCATCGTTATCGTTATCATCATCATCGTCCTCCGGACATTGCATTGCAGGGTTGCTATTTTTTCAGTATTTGGAAGAAATAAAAGCCTCGCCCCGGTAAGAGCAAGGGTTTAACCGGGGTTAATGCCACAAAGAAGTTGATTATTTGCGTACGTTATGTTTTGGGATCTTGTGGCTACAATGCCTGCCAAAATGCTTGGAACGCCAGATTGTTTTCCTACTCCACGCAACATCTCCCCTATCAATCCCCTCTGTAAACAGTGTTGGCGCATTGAATGGTATAATGTTTTCAGGTAGAAATAAACATTCAGATTACCCTAATGCATTCTTAAACATTACAAACAACATTGTTTGTAATAGGGATCGATGTTACAATCTACTTTTACGTGCGAAGACACGAGCCAAGAACACAACGAATTGCGACATTATCGTAATTCAAGATAGGCTCGAATTTTCACTACTTACAGCTTAAATTAAATACATTTTGCTAACGGAAATAATTACACAGATAACGAAGGAACGACATAACTATGTAGCGTCCTTCTTACTAGCTACACTAGCAACCACAAAACAACATCGTTGCTAGCAAACAACTTTCGCTTGTTTTGTTTTAACTTTCAATACGTTTTCCTCCTCGTTAACACGTTTACTTCTTTTAACCTTTGTATTTGTTCACAGTTGTCGTAATTATTCATGTCGTTATAATACACCTTTTCAACTAAGGGCCTCGTTTTCAAAAAAAATTGAAATTGTGTCACAGAAGCATTTCAACGTCAGACTCACATTCAGCACCTTCGTTTTAGTGTTTGGGCAAATTTTTACGCTTCTAGTCCTTACGATGTTGATTCTGTAGACTGTAGCAATTAAAAGTTTGAAAAGTTATAAAGGATTTTACCGGGAAAAATGACTGAGGGTGTAAAATTTCACCCCGAGCGATTTTTCACGGTCAAATCCTCTTTAGATTTTCAAACTTTTCGTCGCTATAATATCAACGTCGTAAAGACTAGAAGGGTAAAAATTTGCGTTATCACTGAAATGAATGTTCTCAACCTGAATCTCGGGTCAAAATTTCGTATGAACAAATTTTCGTAAATTCTGAAAACAAGGCTCTTAGTTGAAAATGTGTATTTGTATTGGAACGTAGAATTTGTTAGTCAGTTGAGCAAAGTCAGTCAACAGTAATCATCAACAGAGTTACAACATCAATCACGTCTCTCTCTCTGGCTCCTTGTTCCCTGCACGTTAAATAAGAGGCATAGGCGCACACACATTTTTTATATATTTCGTCTTTACTAAACAATTAACAATATAGAAAGGCTATAATCAATCATATTATCCTGCTACACGGGAAGCGGGAATCGGGTTAGTGAGTGTTGCCCAATGAAAAAGCCTGCAAATATGATGGGTGTTGCAAGTAATTCTGGCAGGCATTGTAGTTTGGTTTTTCTTAGCCATCCCAACATTATCTGCGGCCCTACCTTATCTGATCATTCACTTGATATTGTCACAGTATAGGGATCATATTATTTTAATACTATATGTCAATAAAATGAATTCTTACTATTTAATTCTTACAATACATTCTTTCCCAATTCCTATTCTGCGAGAAAGTGGCTTTATGCTTCGCTCACTTAGATTGTTGGATCCTGTCTTATTGTGGATTGGCTCTAAGACGGTTTCAAGTATTATTTCGCTAAATTGGTTGGTGCGACCCTTCATTTATTTCCATAGAAAGTCCTGATACCTCACGGTGAATTTTGTAGAATAATCGTATTTTCAACTCGGCCTTGAAATGCTTGGGTTTATCTTTTTTTGATTTCGAAATGACTCATTTCCTTCAAAGTTCTCATTTAATTCAACACAAGATTTGCCTTTGTATAAAAATCCCAATGCATAAATTTTGCAAGAATTTCCAGTAGCCGCCCCCCAAGTGTGAGTACAATTGGATCCATTCAATCATTTCTGCTTTTCTGCAGCAACAACAACAACAATGCATATCGATCTTTTTTTGATGTATGATGTAAAGTCACGTGACTCAGTGTTTTCATTCTGTTGACTGAACAAGAACTCTGAGGAAGGGTTTTTTCGCGTTGTTTGCAATTTTGAACGTTTGAGAAAGAGCTGATTGGGAAATCAAAGTATATTTCAGTCACGATAAATATCAAGCATGAAGTGGCAATATAAAGAAGAACATGTGTTTGAAAAGAGACGCTCTGAAGGGGAAAAAATCAGAAAGAAATACCCAGATAGAGTACCGGTAAGTGTAAGAAACAGCACGGCACAAACGAACCCGTCTTGATGATAGATTTGACGTATTTAGGCCTGTGGCTGTGGATATCCTTTTGTCGCCCTGTCCTCGAGCCCACCCTTTCCCCAATACTTTGTCCTCCTATCCTATCATAACCACTGATTTTTTGGAAGCTCCGCTTTTTTAGAAGACTTTAAGCGAGAAGCAGGAGGAAAAGAAAGACTTGGTGATGGTGTTCGGAGAATGAGATGCTTTGACCAAAAAGAGGGAGGTTTTAAGCTGAAGCCTTTTTCTGTGATGACAGCCACCCGTTAAATAATTACCAGCCAACTTCCCTCTTGAATAAACGCCCATTAAAATCTTTTACTACTATAGGACTCCAGCTTAATGTATTTTATATTTAATATGCAGTTTTTATTTTCCATAAGCATGAACCCCAGTACTGTGAGCATTACCAGAACCTGGTTGGAAACTCTGTAGTGCACACCAAGGAACTTCTTAGGTGCACAATGTTGGCTAAAACAATACAAAACAATGGTCCCTATTGTTTAGAAAACAAAAGCCTTTGGTAGGCTGTGTGCAACGATTCCACTCTAATGCCAGTATACAGTAATACATCTGACATTGGTCAAAACTTGCAAATACGAGAGAACAAATATTACATTCCCATCCTGAAGATAGCAGGATTATCAAGGCTCCTTAGT
>JAADKT020528320.1:0-12293 GCA_011763395.2 Chrysaora chesapeakei
TGATAAAAGAAATTATAATTGTTGCGGTAGGAGGAAAATTCTGTTACCTTTTGAGGTTGAATCGGAGGCCTGTCATTTTTGGGTTTGAAATTTGAGGGCCATCGTTTGTCGGCCAAGACGAAGAAGCACCCTATGTGATACCTTCCTGAACATCAATCTCCCCTTAGGAATCTATAGTCATAGATAATTTATGGAGAAAACGTTTAGCCTAGCTTCCAAATAGTCTTTAAGAGTCGTTGGTGGTCTTTCGCAGTCTTTCCAACAACGAGAATATCGTAAGCGATCAGATGAAAAAAGTCTTAAGAAATCCGGTGCGATCAACTATGAAAAAGAATGCCAACAACCCTAAACGACTAAAAGGCAACCAGACTTAAAAGACTGTACGACCACAACATGTCTTGACTCAGCAAAATTTGTCTTTGTCTTGGTCGCACACAATCCCAGATATCGCTTGTGATATTTCCAATGCTCCCATCATAAAAATTTAGTAATTCTCAATATTATCCCATTTTTTACCTTCGTCGCCATTTATTTCTTCTTCTCTTCGTTCATACTTCAATTCACCTTTCACCACACCATTATATTTCACTATGTTTCCCCCAACAATCACATTAATACGTCTTTTTACACTTCCCAAATTCTTAACAAGCACATCCACTTCCAGATCCTCTCCAATTTCAATCGTAGATTTCTTTGGCTTAACTTTCATCTCAATCATCTTTGGTTTGCTGTCAACTGCAACGTTTCCAGATTTTTCCAATGCTTTTCTCACTGAAACTCTTTCAAGGATTGAATGCTCTGGGAATTTGTAATCATTTGTTATATCTTGTCTTCCCATGCTGCCAACCTGCTTTGTACTGATCTTCTTTCCTTAAAAATTGAAAACATTACATTGTTGATTTGCGTATTGCTGACTACACACAGGTGCTGCGTGCAGGGGTATTGTAGCCTCAAATGTATAGGGATGTGCCCCCAGTTTTTTTCAAACCGACCCATCTTATATTTCCCTGTGTAGTGTAGCCTATACCACACGACAGAAATTAAAACCAGGTGGCAGCAGAAAAGGGGAAAGAAACAGAAATGAGAAACAGGGCGTAATTAGGGAGGAGTGCCTGAACAAACGATAAATTTGATGCAACAGGCAATCGAACATAGCAAAATTCAACGTACCAATGTGTGTTCTGTTGATGTGAACAACTTTCCATTCATTCTTCTCATCATCTTTTTGCCAATACATCAAATCACTATTGACTTCTGCCATTGTAAATTTCCCATCATAAGGCAAATTCACTTCTCCTTCTTTTATCGCTCTCAAACTGCATGGACCCAACTGATACATCCCTGCATCAAATAATCAATTCATTATATACGTTGCCTAGCTTCAGCATTGCTATATTGCTCTATAAGTCTTGGAGATCTAAAAGATTATATTTGTTTTCTTCATTGCTTTCTACGCGTTATTCCTCACTCTGCCCTATCTCGACTGCTTTCCATCCCCCCAACCTCGAACACCGAGAGGTGCACGACATATGCATGGGCGGGGTGTGTGGCCGAGATATTACTCGACACAGACCCTATACCCTATATTATGAGTAATAATAAGCGGATTATGAGGGTAATAAGACTTGTATTGCTTGAAATTTCACTACAAACATCGTCGATGTGATATTAGCACTATTTGAACTCAAATAAAGTGAACTTCTTAAATTTTCTTCTATTTTTCCTACCCTCTTAAATGGGGTTTTGTGGGCGACACGTACCCGTATCTTAATTATATTACGTAGCCCCCTCGGGCCTAAAATCAAAAGTACATTTGGCTTAAATGCAGTTTAACCATTTCTTTCTTACCGTGACTTCTTTCTTGTGGTGTTGCATCAACCGCTTGCCATCCACCGTATCCCGGTTGAAGATCTGCTCTTGCCATCCATGCATCGTTCCAGCAGTGGAAATTCCTTTCCAGAGAATAAAAAGAGCTAATTGTTACCATTAATGACCTTGCAGAAATCACAAGCTACATTCTTTCTTAACTTTCTTCAACGTTAAACATCTATCTTTGTTAATGTTCATGATATAATATTTCTGGCTGCTATACAGCTGATATAGAGAGCCCCTTTAGGGTAAAAGGGACATGTGATATTCCAGAAAAAAACATAGGGGTAATGGATAATTCTAGAATATGGGGTGTTCTGTAACCACATAATGGGGCCTCGATACTCTGAACACTCATTTACCGACCTTAGAAAGAGGGACATCTTAGAGACAAGACAGCCATTTAGGACCCAAGCATTAGGACGTGGAAAGAAAGACAAATGTTGTCCTACCAGATTGAATCTGCTGATTTTCCTTTGAGTTTTTCACCATTCTTATCCAAATAAATATCAGTGCTTGAACTGACATCAGTATCATGAGCTGAATTGAAATTTGTCACACTTCTACATGGTATTCCCAGAGTTCGTAGCACTAGAAATACAAAATTTAATCAAATGATATCATATACTGAATTGAAGGTGCTGTGGTGTCGTGGTGTAATCCAGCTGACTCGTGGTGTCAGGAGCTCAGTGTTGTCAGGGTTCAAGGCCAGACACGGTAGCGTCACAGCCAGGGTCGAGGTCACGATTAGTTAAACTACTACTGAGATGCTAGCGACTGGCGCTAAAACACCACTTCACCTTAACCACCTTCATCATGATACTGATCTAAAATTCACTTTGATCATCGCTTTTGTCAGTCAATGATTTCGATACAAAGTGGAAATATTTCGAACATACTTTAAGCTCTTTTGTGTGACACCCCAAGAGTATGAAGGGTTAGAAACGTACCGAAAGCTGAAGGTTATGGTTAATGTTAATAGGCAGCTTTGTTACAGTGACTGCTGCTGTTGTTGGTTTAGATTTAATGGGCTGAAACTGGCCTAATAACTCTAGAGGTATCAGTCGAAATGCCTAAGTATGCTTGATAATGCTTCTGCTGCTATCACTATTTGTAGAATCCTGAGTGCTGCAGGACTTACAGAATGAAAATTATTTGTCAAATTAAAAACATTACGTATGGATTGTCCTATCTTGTTCTTACCAGTTGTTAGCAGAGCACTGAAAACCCAGCATTGACCAAATTTCACAGATTTCTTGGTTTTCATGAATTCTTCAAATATAGGAGGGCTACTGGTCCAATACGTTGGTGCTTTTCCACCTTCATAATCATCACTCCAATTTCCAACTAGTAGACCTCTGTTATCACAGCTGTTCACCTTAAAGACAAAAATTACATTTACTCAGCAGCGTAGATAGAGGTCCAACACTGGAGCGGCAAAAGGGTGTGGAAAAAAGAAAATCAGGAATCGGCATATTAAGTTAACATTAGGAAAGGAAAAATACATTTTGAAGAACATTTGTGCATGCCCACAAGCTAACGTTAAGTTCAATAATTTTGAAAAGGCAAACTAAAGTACGTATTGAACCACCCTCTAAGAGGGAAGCGCAACAGCTAGTATGCCCCCGGGCGCAAAAGTTGGTCCCTACACCAGTGTATTTGAACTATATAGCAGCAATATCTATCTTAACGATGATCGGGGGGCCACCAACAATGTTTCATCATCCTGTCCCATTAGCTAACTTAAAATGCATATCCGAACAGTGTTTAATTCTATTATATATTATAGAAAGGAAATTGTATGTCTTACTAGTGAAGACATCCATCTGCAGACTTCAACAGCACTGTCTCTTTTGGCAGCTGGGATTTTGTCCAAAAGCTCGAATGCACATTGCAAGGAAACATCCTCAAACTGAAAAATAAATATCAAAGTGTTTACCTAAGAAAATGATTCAAAATAAATCAAGCATTGCTTCTAGAAGATTGCTCGTTATTCGCTGGTTTTGCTCAGTTTTAGAAAATTAACTGGCTTGGAAAAACCAGTGACAGTCAGCTACATGCAAAAGACAGAATAAAGCCAGCGTCATTGAGAAACTAACTCAAGGCTATCTCAGCATGGGTCGAAGAAAACACGTTTTCTTTGACTATCTCAGCCACATTCAGGGAAAAACAAGATAGTTACAGTGAAACACGCTGGCCAAAGCGAGTACTTGAAAAAGAAACACACAATACGTTACAGACAAAGTCACAGCTCCATAGCTTACTGATGCAGCAAGAACATATTGCTGAAAAACTCAGGGAGAACAAGTGAAAGACAAAAAGCAAAACAACTTCCCAACATCAAAGACACCCGATGACACCTTGTTACAACCAAACCAGTGAAATACATTCCGAGCTTCCTCGCAGATTCGATCCGACCTTCGCAATAAATAGGGAAGAAACCACATTTCTCATTGCCCGATGATGGGAGACGGATCTCTCCCGAAACGTTGCCCTACAAAATATCAAAGGCTTGTCATGATAAGTGGCGACTATCGTGTCTAATACAGTGTCAGAAACAGCCTTGATAAGTCCGAACATATTTACCCAGTGAAATACATACTGAAAACGAGGCTTGCTACATAGTAAAGAAAACATCTTACTTGTCCAAAATACCAGTTTCTTGGATGAATAAATTTGCTGCTTCCAATGAAAATGGCGCCATGTTGACGAAGCACGTATTCCTTCTTTGCTTCTTCGTCTTCCATAAAAACGTCGTCAACTGAAAGTCATTCAAAGTCAACAAAATTAAAAAATCATTAATACTCAGAAAACTCTGCAAAACACAGAGACTCATCAATTATGAAGATTGCAAGCAGTTGTGCCTTTATATCAACAATCAATCAGTCAATCAATCAATCAACTAGTAAATCAATCAGTCAATCAAAAAATCAATGAAGCAATCAACAAATCAATCAGCCAATTAATCAAGAAAATCAAAAAGTCAATCAATCAACCAATCAACTAATCAATTAACAAATCAATCGATCAATCAATCAATCAACCATTCAACTAATCAATCAGCAAATTAATCAGTCAATCAATCAACCAAGCAACTAATCAATCAACAAAACAATCAGTCAATCAATCAACTTATCAATCAACTTATCAATCAACTTATCAATCAATTAATCAATCAACAAATCAAATCATTATAATCAATCAATCGATATCACGTACCCTTACACCATGGATTGAAAAGCACATACAAATCATGTGGATGCTTATAGATCACATGATCATCATTTTCTATTGTCAATTCATATTTTCCAGGCATTGCATCAGCTGGGCAATTTATTTCCAAATTCAGCGATTTCTCTTCAGCTTTCAAAACTTTAAACGCCCATTTCTGTCGCATGGAATCAAACTCATCGACCTTTCCAACGTAAACCAATGATTTATTGAATTCTCTTGGTCTTTCTCCTGTTTTTAATATCATATGAAAATGATCTTTCTTCTCATCGTAAACCTTTGCAAGATCCAGATCAACAAACAAACTTTCGCCTCTTCGAATCACAAATTTGTCTTCTTTGAATTTCTCTGTATGATGCTTCGGTCGATTTTTTTCATTCAATTGATCAAGTTTCACTGGAGTAATACCTGAAATACGAAAGAGGTTCAACTTGTTGGAACACTTTTATAAATGTATCAGAATTCTGTTGGCAAAAAAGAAATTTTAAATACACCATGCACAGCCGTCAACAAGGGACGAAATGTTTGGCGTATCCGCCAATGGGCAGGCTAGTGGCTTGCAAAACTCTTTTTGAGGAAATAAACAGAAAATAACAGTGATAAGGTTTTTGCCATCTACAATCTTGGACAAAATTTATATTGGAACAGTCTCTGAATAGTTCTGCTATTATCTATGAATTCCCCATTCTCCCCCGTTACAATATTTCGAAAAAAAGTTGTCTTGCTCTACTACCAACATTGTTTTTTGGGGTAAAAGGGGGAAGAATAAGTATAAGAGTTATGGAAGCAGAAAATCGATGAAATAGGCCGTATTCCTTGGAAAAAGGCCTTGTTCCAAATATTTTGTCCAAGATTGTAGGATTAATAGGAAGGCAAATTGTGAAGCCTACCACACTAACTTTGTCACCAAATACATTCTGTGCACCCCCTTGTTTTAGAGAACTAACGACACGAGTCACTTAAGTGTAGATTTACCTTCAGTTTCCAATTCAATTTCGATTTTCTTGTCCCCCTCATCTTTTGCCAGCCATCGGTTGCATTGAAAATGACATTTTTGTCCTGTTTTCTTACTCTCAACACACACCTAGAAAAAGCAATGACCTATAGGTGAATACAGATATAGCTAAAGAACTCCGAAAAGATGCAGAAAAATGTTTATGTTGGGAAAAAGCTAAACCGAAAGATTTTGTATTTGCTATTTAAGGAGATAGACATTTCCATCAAACATTTAAATATAATCTTGAAAACTAAAATGGCTACCTTGTTCAAATGCCAGCCGGAGAAAACACCAGAGTCATCATGTCGAATTTTGATCTTGTAAACAGCTCCAATGTCATTGTTCACTTTGACGTTGAACTTATCATTGCTGTTAAAGCGAAAGTGAGCAGTTAAGTTATAAAGTTTACAGACAAATATTGTAACACAAAGTCGAAGGGTTAGGCATTGGTGTAAAGAGGAGAGACAATGAATCAATCAGGTTGCTCATAAGTAAGGCCTCAATTCCATGAGTTATATAGTTGCTCGGGTAGTACAAAATGATCTGCTAGGTTCATGATGTAAATCTTTTTGAAGCTTCAGAGTTCGTATAAGGTGTCTCTTCATTCTTCCCTTCAAAAACTTACACATCATCTATCCAATGAGTGTCTGGGGCCAGCCTAACGGGTAGCTCAGTTCCAAGGAGGCGCATATTCGAGGGAAGGTTGCTTATTCGAGGAAATACGGAAATGCACCAAAGCATCCTAACATACCAAAGAAGATTGGACTCATTAGGTAACGCGTTTCGAGTTTGATATAAGGTTGTGAGTAAGGTTTGATGTAAGGTTGTGAGTTGACAGTACGCATTTAAATATGCTCAAATTTTGTGCTTTTCTTTTCACTGATGTTTATACTTTGCACCATGCTTTCAACAATGTTTGTTTACCAAATACTCCTTCGGTCAATGCAAATTCATTTCAATGTTAAATGTATAAACACATAAACATATAAATAATTCAATACCTTCCTGATTCAAACATTTTCTTTCCTTTAGTTTCATCTTTCAGCTCGATTTCGTCACTTTCTCCTTCTGTTCCAATCAGTTTTATAAACACTCTTGCGTCTGTGCCAGCATAATGTCTTCCACTTGTCGATACGATTATTTCATATTCATTGGCTTAAAATAGAAGGCATGTCTCTGTATTAAATAAAGCACAGCAAAATAGGCTTGAAGAGAATTACGTGTTGTAACATGGCCAGCTACAAGCCCCATCGGAAGCAGAGGGGTTGGAGCCCCTAAATGACTTCAAAAACAATATTTTGATGTCATAAAGCATTATGTCATGAAATACTTAGGGGTCCCCGGTGTTTTTCGAAATCCATTTGTTCATGAACTGTTCATGACCATCATGAAATGTTTTGGCGTTTATTTTTTTGGCGTTATTGCGTGAAAAGAGCTAAAAATTGGCGTTATTGCGGAATTGATAGTGCCTAACGGGGGGTCCCTACTTAACTCTCAACTCAAAATCTGAGATTCTTTCAGAGGGGCTTGAAACACAAGAAGTTTACCATAGAGAAAGTGAATATATTATAATAATATATATGATAAAAGCAAAGTGTAGTATTTACCCTCCATACTGTGAAATGCACAAATCTTTAGTTTCCAACAGGTTTAGATGTATGATAGGAACAACTACGATTGGAACAAGTTCGTATTAAAGCTGATTCTGGTTGTATTAATTTTATAATCAAATCTTGAAAGCTTTGCTAGACAAAGAATAAGTAAAACACCAGCTCGTATTTAGAAAGGTTTTATGGATGATTTCAGCGTCTATTAAAGAGATCTATGCTGAACCTGTTCACGCAATGATCCTAATAGACAAAATAATAAAAACAAATTCAAAATTACCTTCTTGTTCGTCGATTTTGCAAAGCTTGATTATTGCTAATTCTTCTGATTTCTGACACACTGTATAACTTGTACAACTTTGAGCCTCTTTTATACTAATTTTTTGGCAGGACTTTCCCTCAGTATTTAACATTGCACTTTGAACTTGTACTTCTAATTTAAGGGGAATTCAAAGAGCTTTTTATTTCCGAGAAAGAGTTGTAACTATATCTTCTTATTCATCCTCTTCTGTACGGACAGAGGCACGAAGGGAATACATCGAGAAACACCTTGATTGGTAGATTTTTTTAAGCATGCGTTGTAGGTATTAGTCATTTAAAGTATATTTAAATTCTACAATACTTAAGTATTGCGTAGAAAAGCGCAAACATCTTGGGACATGCTTATAGAACATGCTCCTAAACACCAGAAACACGCCGAAACAATTGACTATACCCAACTGCGGATAGAAATGCCTCTATGCAAAATGTTACTTAATTCGGTTGATTGATAAATTAACTACAAATGATTATGTCCATAAGAACAGCAACATAGTTTTAACACTTTCTACAACTTAAGAAGTATTTCATATGTTTTCCTGGAAATAAGGGGAAAATATTCAAATTAAGCATGTTTTGTTGTGGTCAGAGATGTTTGACCTGAATTTGAACAAAGGATAAAATTTCTTTCCTTGTTTCAACATTCTGTATGGTTCTTATATGTTCAAACATAACTTAGAATTAGGAAATATCACTCAATTTGGGGAAAAACCTGTAGCTGAGCTGAATCACGAGATAAAGGGAAAATCTTCAAAGTCACAAATTTACTAGAAGATCTACTTTCATAAATATTAGCTCTCTTCTACAATTTCGAAACCTCTACTACATGGAACATAAAGCTGAGTAGCTATCTGGAAATTAAATAGTAACTACAGACTTCCATTAATACAGTTATCTTATCACACTTGAATTCTTTTTTAGTCCAATTTCTCAGTTGAAAACTTTTTTTCTTTTTTTTTAATGTTGCAAGCCTAGAATGCGTTGAAATTAGAATGGAAGTCGAATTCCTAAATTACCATGAAACACTCCATTGAACCATGTTATTTTACCAGAAATCCCTGAAAATCCCACGAAATCCTTTTGTTTTAAATTCATTGTTGTCCAGTTTACTATAATGACGTCATTACAAGCCTCGTCTACAACGCGTTAACAGTAAACATGGCGATCCAAAATGTCGGACAGAATTAAATTGCTGCGAGCAATTTGAGTTGAGTCTGTTATATCATCCAGCTAAGCCATGGGGAAAAAGAAAGGCAGTGGTTTTGGAAAGCAAAGATCTAGAAATTCTAAAACATGTAAGAATGTGACTAGAGAAACAGATGAATACAGTGGAGAGTCACTCCCTTGTAGACCTAGGCCTAGGCCTAGCGGTGGCTTCAATGGCGGAGAAGATCAAGGTAAATATTGTGATGTAAAACGCTACATAGTTTAGGTTTTTCAAATCAACAACGATCTTAATGTTTTGAAATGTTTTGTCTTAGGTTTGACTGGTTCAATGGATGATAAACTACACTTTCCGTTGGCAATGTGGGTGAGTTTAAAGCTTTAAAGGGGGAGTTGTTTTAGGGGGAGGGGTGCATGTATTTTTGTCACAGGGTGACACTCTATTGTTAGATTACTCTCATTGTGAAAACTTAACGATAATGTGATGGGATTAAACTTGAACTTAGTAAAGCAAGGCATTTTATTAGTTGAAATATAACAAAAGAAGTGTCTGTCTATTTTCATATGGAGTTTTTGATTTAACCTCTTGAAATCAAATTATCTTTCAACAGGACCTAGAACATTGCGATCCTAAAAGATGCACTGGACAAAAGCTTAGTCGTTTTGGATTGCTAAAAATTCTAAAATTGGGCAACAGATTTGATGGCATAGTTTTAAGTCCACTTGGAAAAGAATATGTTTCACCATCAGACAAAGAGATTGTCAATCAAAATGGAGCAGCAGTTATTGATTGTTCATGGGCCAAATTGAATGATACACCATTTAACAAAATGAGAACGAGACATGCTAGATTACTGCCACATTTAGTTGCAGTTAATCCCGTTAACTATGGAAAACCATCAAAATTATCCTGTGTTGAAGCTTTTGCTGCTCTTTTCTTTATAACTGGTATGGTTAATTGTTTAATACTTATTTTTGTTAAAAAGACAAGTGATTTCGTTTTCAATATTCCTGTGCAATATCGACCAAGAACGTCGATTAATTTAACATACCTCAGGGTGACGAAATTACACTTTATGAAGGCCGCGACCGTTAAAGGAAGATTCTAAGTCCTGTTTCTGCTTTTTTGCCAACGACAACAATTAGCGACCTTTGATGCCTCATCAAACAGGAATCAAATGCAGAATTGCATTGACGGTTTATTAAATATATGGCCCACAGTCTTAACTCTATGGCAACTCTGTGATGGCTAACGTTGTTCCTAACTCTATGGCCTTGGCCTACGAGCTACCTCTACGGCCAACTCTATGACAAAAGCGGCGCTAAGTTTGCCAAATATTATCAAGGACAAAGAAGTTAAACAGAATGACACTATGACACAGAAACTAATAATCAGATGGAACGTTATATAGATCGCAACGAAAGGAAAATAGGGGCTTTATGCTACATGCGTCTGTTCAAAATCTAGCGACTCCCAAACGTCGCAAGGCCAGCAATCTAGAATCGCCTGGAGTGAAGGTCGCGTAAGGGTGAAAATCTTAGTTTTAGCTACGAATGGCGAGCTTAAGTTGTTAATGGATAATTATATAAGTGATCTTTCTTAGGATTTCCAGACGTTGGCGAACTTCTTCTAAGAAAATTCAAATGGGGAAAAGGGTTCTATGAAGTCAATCGGTATTTATTACTTATCATTTGATGTAAATGTCACGTATCCCAATCTTTTAATTTTGTGTATCAAGACGATTTAACATTGAATCATTGCATAATAATTTAAAAAAAGTGGAACGAATACATGAAAGACTTTTGACTTTTACAAGACTTCAAGATAGCGACAAATAGATAGAAGAAAACATTTTTCTGACGCTTTTACTTTGAGATTGTCAGACTGAATTTAAGCTTTAAGTTTGTCCAAGCTGTTAGTCATATTATTATTTGTTTAATCACTAGTTCTTTGCTCCTTTACTTATTATTTTGTCTGTTCTAGAGAGATTCTTGAAAAATATGCAGCTTGCAGAAATTCAGCAGAAGTAGCAGAGGCTGAGAGAAATTGGTTGAAAGATTGTGAAGAAGAAAATAAACGAATTCATAATATTGGTGAATTTCTTATATCTTCAAATATTTCCGACTTGTATATCTTCTTATTTTAGAGCATTTTAATCGATGATGATTTTCTTTCTGAACTGTGTTACTTTCATATTATTAGATATGATGGACATTGACTTTGAGAAAGAACATTTCAACCCAAATCAGAGTGGGGCAGTTTACAACAGTAAAAAGTAAATTTTCCATCTTTCTTAGACTTAATATTTATGGTGAAAGTGTCTGCTTTTAATATTCGTTGAAATTTATTTCCATGGCTCTATCTTGAATTTGAAGGAATCACGAAGAAGATGATTATGATAAAGCTGATGATGATGACGAAGATGATGATGTTGACAATGATGATGATGAAGAGGATGATGGTGGTGATGAAGAAGATGTTGACGACGACGATAATTACCATGAGGAAGCCCATGATGATAAAGTTTATGAAGATTATCATAATGTTGATCAGCATGATAATAATGACAATCATGATTGTCATGAAAATGAAGATGATGAGGAAGAAGACGAAAATGACTCAAATGAATTATCAAAAATAAAAACTGATAACTGTTTGCAACAAAATAAAGACGATGGAAAAACGTAGCAAAAATTTCATGCAAGATACTTGTCGTCATTTTTTGTTTGAAAAGCTTGTTGGCGAGGGGGAGGGGGTAGTGATCGAACCAACGAACCAGGGTTTCTTACGGTTCCTACGCAGAAGTACTACACCGCAGTCGCAGTGCCTTCAATTCGAGGTTTATCTTCAATAGCATAAATATTGTTGAAAAGTACTGTCATGAATACAAGATGAAGATAAATGCTGATAAAACATATGGTGTGATTTTCAACAAAAGTGGTAAAGTCCTTAGGAAGAATAAGTTAATTGTTAATAACGAAGAATTAAAAATCAAAAAAGAAGTAAAATATTTAGGTTTCATGTTAGATTGCAACGGTAATTTCCACACTACAATTGAAGATCTTGCAAATAAAGCTAAAAGGGCCCTCTATTCTATCTATAAACT
>JAADKT020528431.1:0-12282 GCA_011763395.2 Chrysaora chesapeakei
AGTGTAGTGTATAATAGAAATAGTATAGTGTCTTAGGTAGTGTAGTGTATAAAAATTCCCCACCCACCCGTTTATTATAACCCCCCGTTGATTAATATTTTCAAATAGTTCCCACCCTCATTTATTAAGACCCCGCTCCGTTTATTTGGCACCTTAGAGTAGAGACTCACAATGAAACAATGGAGTAACAAACCTCTCTGTACAGTCCACCAAGAACACCACCAGCCAGGAGGACAAGAAACGTGTCTAATAGCATTGTCTTGATTTGTCGGAACTGCAGGACGAATTCTCTGGTTAGGAAATTCCTGAACTGACTCAATATGTTTGGCTGAGGTCGATCGACAGAGCCAGAAGCTACAAAATCAACCAAAAAAGGTATCAAACTGACGAGATAATTAATTTTAAGTTAATCAAAAAATGAGAGAATTGCAAAGCGTATTCGTTTGGGCATCTTCTGACAACGGTGGACGCGCTACGAACAAAGATAACATCCCTTTGGTGCCATTCTACCGAAAGGTAGATATCACAGGCTTCAAACCATTATTTACAAAAACCCAAGTTTGCGTATCAAGCAAAATGTTTACCGTTTGGCCACGTCACAAAACATTGCTCGTCAATAGTGTTTTTAACTATTTAATATTTAGCAACAGATCTTTTCAAAGAGAAAGTTTTCTGGAAAGTGGCAGACATTCCAAGAAAGGGAATCCTCTCGCATGCAACCAGATAGGTAAGCGCAGCCAATTTTCCAAAACATTCATGAATAAATGGAAGACAAAAGCAGGAAAAGAATCCGCGGTCACAGATGTGCAGAAATTCAGGAAACAAGATGCAAGCAATACACAAACAGAAAAAAACTTCATTAAATGCCTCCTTGAGCTGATATTTTAAGACTTGAATCCTTTCTTTCATTTTTATTGAAATTAAAAATGAATCTGAAGTAAAATTAAAAGCACAAGTTACCTCTCCTGAAACGATCGTCATTCCAGTCATTGCACGAGGAGAGATTCCATTTCTGGAAAAGTCTACCACTTTCCAGAAAAATGTCGCGCCGATTCAGATGCCGATCATTTAGTTTGGAGGGTTAATTTTTTAGCCCATCGCATAGTTTTAAAAATCTGCATAAAATATAATGACAAACCTTTAAACGATCTGCCACATTCGTTGCAACATGTAGGATTCGCAGCAGACACAATTTCAGACTTGAAATCATCTCGTTTTTCGATCCAAAATTCAGGCAACATGGTTGGATCTTGAGTGTAGTTACCATGAATAGCTCCACCTATTACATCCATGTAGAAATCAGCTGGGTTGCAGTGTTCTGGTATGTAGAAACCCAGTGAGTTGAAGTACTTCTCAGCATTTGGCACAGATCCTTGGTATACTGTTTTTCCTCCAGGAGCCAGTAGAAGTATGTTATGAAACATTCCTGAATGATGAAAGTAGAAATGGCAAATAAATGCATAGAGCCTTGATCAAAATATGTAGCAGTGATGAAATCAAACATTGGCCAAACGTCGCCAAAATCAAAGCCAAAATTTTGTCGAGCTTCTTTCTGCATGTTGGCTGACAAGGTTACCAAACGTTGCCAACATTTCGCCGCCAAATCAGCCAAAATTGCGCAAGTATGTTGGCTAATGCTAGATGAAATGTTGGATACGTTTGGCCGGGCCTTAAGGGTTGAGAGGTCCTCCATAGGCAAAATTTAACTTTAAAATCATCTTCATTTACCAACATTCATAACCACAACTTTCGGCAAAGGGAGCAACCACCCCGCAACTCTAGGCAACCACCCTCCCTTAAACATGATTCTGCCATAGGACAATATTTATAAGATCACTCAGAGGCAGAGTTCGTTTTCTCACTTGGACTTTTCAATTAATTTTCATTGTTCTTCCCGCCTAAAGCTGTCCAGCTTCTCTTTCTGATTGGTGCATTTCGAGCCGCAACTGGGTATAAATTCCGCCTTAGTTTATTGTTTCTGACGTTCATACTCTGAGGAGTGTCAGACGAAAAAAGCTTTTAAGTATGCCCGAAAATGTTTCCGCTGAGTATCGCAATTTTAAAATCATAGCTTGAATCTCTGTGAAGTAGTCACAGGCAGAAAGAGTAGATGTTAGAAAACAGATCATAGCGGAGAGTGGCTTGCCTCCTGACACTATCTGCCATTTTACTGATGTTTTTCACCAAAGTTTAACCGAAAATTTCTATCAGGAGTTCTGGTATGAGATACAAGGTTCTATAGAAAGATTCTTCTGCATTCAAAGAAGTTTAGCGTTTTTCTGAGGCAAAATTAAGAATAAAAGAGTTCATATGGTAAATTTAAGTTCAACATATTAACAATGAAAAAGTCTGGAGACGTCTAATACTTTTGCTATTTTCACTGTTCAGTTGAATCCCCTCGATGGTGATTACACTTATTGGAAAGTAGAGGAGGGGGAATATACCAAGATCTCACATAAGATGCGAAATTCCGATCCACTAATCTATCCTTTGAAATCGATTTTCTTGAAGCAAACTTGTTTAAACTTACTGAAAATTTCATATCTCGGTTGATGTATAACACAGGCTACAGTAAGCTTTCCCTTTTCTGCTACTTTTCGAAGAGCATTCAGCACAGTCAGACTTGAAGTGCTATCCAGGCCACTATAAGAATGAAATTTTACAATATTATATATCTCATATAATTGAAACAAGGCGAACTAATACAATTTCTAACCAATTCAATATCTCAACCTCTTAGTTAGAATGAAAATTTACAAGAGAGAAACGATCAATGTATAATAGACTGAATTTCGGGATCTCTTTTCTTGAAAATAAATAAATAAATAAACAAATACACTATAATTAGTTTTTGAGTTGTAAAAAACTTCAAAATTGCGATAAACAGCGGAAACATTTTCGGGCATACTTAAAAGCTTTTTTTCGCCTGACACTCCTCAGAGTATGTACGTCAGAAACAGACCGAAACAATAGACTAAGGCGGAATTTATACACAGATGCGGCTCGAAATGCGCCAATCAGAAAGAAAAGCTGAGTTGGCATTGTGTTGACACTATAAGTTATTAAATCAATCAAGGATCTTAAAAGATTGAGACCAATTGCGCCAGAAAGGAAAAGTTGGACAACATTAGCAAACTACAGTTTATGTTGCCGCTGAAGCAGAAAAAACACACACTTTATACTTTCTCAATGCGTGATAGCTATTCTATATATCTATCTTGAAGGTGCTGTTAGCTATGGCGTCGTGGCCTCATTCAGCTAGCTCTTGGTGTCAGGAGCTCAGTGAGATCGGGTTCGAGCCCCAACAACGGTAGCATAATAATCAGTGTAGTGTGGAGGACTCGTCAATTGATCTACTTTCGAGATCCTAGTGACTAGTTCTAAAAGCACCATTTCACCTTCAACTTCAAAAACAAGTAAGGCTCTTCAACAGGAAAGCCTTCACTAACAGACAAATCAAATGGTGGAATGATTATTTACCTGGTAGGTTCATCGAGGAAAAGTAATGTTGGATCAGCAATCAGTTCCATTCCAATATTGACACGCTTTCTTTGACCTCCAGAAATGCCTCTTTGTTCCTATGGAAAGACACAGATGGTCTAAGACTATACAGAGCGTTAGTAGTTAAGGTTGTGAAAGGCTGGGCCCTAACCAAACGATCAAACATTGATGGTCAAACATTTAAAAGTTGCATGTCAAGCAAAACCTTTTACCGTCTGGCCACATCGCACAGCATTGTTCATCAAACATTTTCTGCTTGCGTTTCAAAATGCTGCCCAGCAAATTCTGCTTTGTCAAGCAATGTATTATGACGAGGTAAAGCGTTCAAACATTGTTTGACAGACAAATTTAAAGATTTTGACAAACAGTGTTTGATCGTTTAGTCAGTGCCTAAGGCAGTGAATGATTCTAAGGATAAATTGCTGTTCAAAAGCTTCTGCTGATAATTTTAATAAGAAAAATGGCTCCTTACCTCATCTCCAATGTATGATCTCTTGATATGGGATATCTCAAGAAGCTTCAAAGTCTACAAAACAATTCATTACAACATTGCAAACGTTTCAATGAAGGCAAACGGGAGAAAGTTTTGGAAAACCCACTATAAAATTTTGACTGAGAATAACAATAGGACAAATCGAATGACGTTGGCAACATGAAGAGATGAAGGGACGGAAAATGGTTTGAGGAGCTGTTCAGCGTGAAAGTGTTCAAGACTGAACTTACAATCGCTCTGTGACTTGGATGATCACGTAAAATGGCTGGCCTGTCTCAAAATTAATGGGGGCATTAAAGAACCACTGAGGACGTAAGAAACTCTGGCAGTGACCACCCTCAGTGCCAGTGAAGAGGTCGCTCTGGCGTTGTTATTCCAAAAATGACTGCTGAGTGATGAGACCACAAAATTAGCCACACCAGCCATAGCAGTAGGAATGGAATATTGCCAGGTACTGGAAATCAACAAAGCAACAACATAGCATACAGAATGCTAAAAAATGTGATAAAATGATGATAAAACTCCTCACTTGATTGACTTTCTTTGCTATCTGCTCTCTTGTATTACCAGGAGGCAATCTAAGTCTGGCTTGATAAGTCAAAACCTCTTCAACAGTGAGAGTTCGGTGCATGATATCTTCTTGTGGTACAAAACCAACAATCTTCTTAAACTTTTGGAGATTAGGTACAATCTCTCCATTAGCCCTTAGAATGCCTTCGATTTTCTAAAAATTAGACAAGGCAATAAGATATGATATTATAGCGGTGGAATGCGTTTCTGTAACTAGAATGTCATAAGAAAAGTACGTTATATAAGTAGATTTTTCCACAAGTGGCATAACACAATAAATGGGATTCGAACCTGGACTGCATGACCAGAGAGCCACCGAAGTTTTCAGTGAGCTATAGAGCTCAATGAAATCTTCAAGTAACTCTCCAAATTATACAGCCCAAACCTTTATGGTATTTCTGTACAAAAGGTAGGGTATTTCTATTCTCTATGGCTCTTTGGAAGAATTGGATGGTGCGCTATACCCTATAGTACATAAAAGGTGAGACAGTTATGATAACATTAAACTAAAAAAAAATGCACCACTGGTACTTGGACAAAAAACGATTAAAATACAAAATTGCAGGATTCAACGGAAGCATCTTTAGATAGGCAGTTTCGGGTTTTTCTGGCGCTTATACTCCGAGGAGTGTCAGGCGAAAAAAGCGTTTAAGTAAGTCCAAAAATGTTTCCGCTGTTTCTTGCAATTTTCTTGCAATTTTTCCGTTGTGTCCTGCAATTCTTTGATTTTGTACTATAACGCGGCTAGATACTTTGTACTGTTGAAATTTTGTACTGTTCAAAAACGATTAAAATGCAGTGCAAAAACCGCATGCAAGGACCTTTATTTTCAACAATTTGCCTTTATGCAATGATTCTTAATTTTGGGGACCAATACGTCAAATAAAACAAGGAAGGAGAAGGTATTAAGCTGGAAATCAAGAGAGAAAGCAATGTCTTTGGCTGCTCAGGTTGGAACAATATCTCTAGAAACTTCATTCAATTTCAAAAGAAGCTCGCTTCGGCTTCGAAAATTCCCCACGAAAATTCAGGCCAGAATTTCCCCAACGTTGCAATTTGTATGCGGAGTATTGCATTAGGCTAAAAACATCAATACATACCCCATAGAACGCTTTATCGCTGACTACGTTGAGCAAAGTAGTTTTACCGGCACCACTGGGACCCATGATGGCAGTCACCTCGCAACTTCGTATTTCACCAGTTACACCTTGCAAGACACACTTGCCACCCTACAAGGAATAAAATCAAATAGTCTAATCAATAGTGAGTTAGCTAGTCATTGATTGAATTACATGCATTTAAGACAAGTACAACCGTTAAACTTTAAACATTGCGTGGTATAAAATTATCTACTACTCTTCAGTGCCAAAGAAATGGGGGACACAAGCACACCCTAGCTAATATGGACCTCAAGAGTATTAAATTTTCTCGGATTTTGAATCTGAGAAGGCTTTTCTTGCAAGAGAGGATCCCGTTCACAACCTTTTCACCAGGACTAATATACCAATTTCACTCACGCGTCACGAGTCGATAATTCCCACCCCCGTGTATGAAGACCCCCTTTTCGACACTGAAGCACGATATACATAATGCACGGGGCATCATTTGTCATTGTCCGCAAGCAAGCAATCTTTATTGTGAAAGCAGATCTGGGGTTCTGGCAGCTATCTAGCTGATGTTGACCAGCAGCTTGTGCCCCCAGACTGATATTCCAGAACGAATACCCTGGGTACTCATTTACCGACCTCAGAAGGATGGGCAGAAGAATTGACTGTAGGCTTGTGGAAAGCGGTCCCGGTGAGACTCGGACGCACGACCTTACGATCGTGAGCCGAATGCCTTGACCACTCGGTCACACCACCTCTGATGGTTGCAAATGGTGGGTCAAATTAAGTAAAGTCAGTAATTCGACTAAGAAATTAGCTTTGAAAATTGATAAACAATTTGCTGACTTACACTTTTCAAGGTGAGTGTTAAATCACTGAAACTCAGATCAATGGTATAATCCTTGGGTTCAATGTTAGCATCAGTGCAACTAGCAAAATCCTCCATTGTGACGATCAAATGGCCAACTCCATCCTTGACACTGTAGTGCAAATCACCAGTGATGGCTCTCCAATAGTGATTTATGTAGAACCTAAATGCTTGTTGGTTTTGGAAGACTGCATAAGCTGCTAATAGTAGTAGGATCAATACAATGGTAACCAGAGGGCCAATAGCATTTTGTAATGGTGCAGACTCGCCTTCTTTGCATATTGTTATTGACTAGAGTAGAAGAAAAAGAATACTTAATTACGTAATTCAATCAAGACAGCTTAGCAGTTCGAGCCCAAGCAACGGTAGCGCCGATTAGGGGACGGTAGCGCAAATTATTGATAGTGGAAGATGTTATGGAATATTGATAGTGGAAGCTGATATGGCGTTATTTATGGTTTAATCCAGCTAGCCCGTGTTGTACAAAGAGAGCTTCAACCTCGTCTCCAGGCCCCAAATCGAATTTCCTCGAATCTCAACCGTCAAATCGATTTTGGCCCTGGTACCGGCCACAAAATCTGCCAAAATACTGGCAATTTTGGCCTAGGCATAAAAACAAGACGTAGATTCCGAAAGCAGATCTTCTTAGAAAGGAAATGCAAAGAATTTCATTGATAGCTGCCAGGCAAGATTCAATATCTCATGTAGCATCATTTTTTGGTTTTTTCACGTTTTCACATAGTTTTCGGTCTATTTTGGTGTGAAATTTTGAAGAAACTGTGATGTAACTTAAAATTTTTATTGTTTGAACAGCCAATCAAATTGCGAATAGACAAGGCCGGTACTAGGGTCGAATATGGAGAGCGGAGTTTCACGTAGAGGCCCTATTCACCCTGGGGACGAGGTTGAGAGAGCTTAGCAAGGTCCGCAAGGAAGAGGTTCGAGCATAAGTCACGGTGGCGCCACAGCCTCGTTAGTTCATCTACTTGTAGCATTCTAGCGACTGGCGCTAAGCACATCACAATGACTACTGAGTACGATTTAAGATTAATAGTGACAATAGACCTTTTCAAAGAGGTCTGGGTCGGTACAACATTTTTCTGGAAGATGGCGGACACCTTGAGTAAGGAAATCCTACGCTCGGGCAAAAAGACAGGGATTGCGGTGGCTTCAGGACAGATTGTTCGCATAGAAGGAAAGCTTTCTTTTACGTATGTGTTGCAGCAGACAAAGCATTTGTTCTGTGCTCTCAGGTAGCATGGAAGGCAGAAGACAAAGAGGAAGACCGAAGACTCAGTATGTTGACAACATCAAAACTTGGCCTGGACTGAACATGGGTCAAATAAACAGGAAAACGCTTGATCGCAAGGCATGGCGTATAATCTGTAATGGGTCGGCTGAAGTTCAGTAATGAGCATGCCGTTCAAAGAAGAAGAGAATGGAAGACAAAGAGAGAAATGGAATCAGCAACGATGAATGTTGAAACTATCTGCAGAAACTCGGGAAAAAAGATGCAAGTAACTCAAAAAAAAATACGTGATTAAATGCCTTCTTGGGAGTTGAATCCGTTCCTTCACTTTTACTCCAATCAAACGTGAATTTAAGGGAAATTTGCTGCACTACGTCTCCTGAAGTGACTGCGATGCAGGTCATTGCACGCGGAGACTATTCACTTACTCAAGATGTCTGCCATCTTCCAGAAAAATGTCTTTGACCTCTTTGAAAAGGACTGGCACATCAAGTTGGCTGACAACAAAGCCACCCTACACAACGAAAATCAGAGCCGAGCATAGAAGTGTGGGAAGCCCATGAAACCTGCGGCTGTCAAAAACCATCCATTTAAAAAGTTAGTGTGTTATAAAATGAAAATTTAAAAAAAAACTCACAGGGCACTTTTCAGCATAAGTTGTTCCTTCTCGGCAGTAATGTCCTTTTGGACAAATGATCTTCTGTGTTGAATCAGGACAGTAGTTACCTTTCGGACAGGGTGCTGGCTTTGTTGCACCCGGGCATCCATACAGTCCATTTTCAAGTAATGTTGCAGCAAGGACATTGCCAGCTGAGCTTCTACAACAAGTTCCAAGTCGTGTACAAACTGAACCGTAATTTCTCTAAAAAAAAGACGTAAAAAGATCGATTAGGAACAGAGAAATCTACGGTTTGGCGTCAGTGTTTCTGCATCCAGCACTATACGTTTCAATCGTGAAATCTGAAGCAGAGTTGCAAAACGTTATTGACCTTCCTCCAAACCTGAAATTTTTGTAACCAACCTTCCTAATTTTAACATAATATAAAATTGCCGAAAAACAGCCAGGCAGACTCCTTCACGCAGGAGACAAAAACATGTGCATAGGGACCACGTAGCTTGAATGTTTTAGCTTAAGTGTTGTAAAGGTGGCAGTCGTGCTTTAATATCAGGGAGGCTACAGTCTTTAGAGAGGATTCATAAATTGATTGCAAATTTTTAAGCTGAAGGATACCAAAGCACGGATCTACAAAGGGTTGTCAAGATAGATTTTCCATGTATTCAGAGTCAGGAAAAAGTTACGGTCACACGGTCATTGACCCGAGGAAGGTCCATTAGAACAATAGAAAATATTTTGCCACACCCAAAACACGCCTATTTTTCATTGTTAAGTGAGAAGGGTTCCAGCTAGAGGTACTTTTGTCTGGAGGAAGGTTGAACACTTTTCTGGACTCTGCTTATATTGTCCTGATTTTTCTACTTTGATTAATTTCAAAATGCAGCCTAAATCAACTGCATGTCGTTTGGATGATTTTCAATAATTCAAGGTTGTTCCTGATTTATTGTCTGCACTTGAATTAGCTGTAGAAGTAGCAAAAAAAAGTCGTTTGATTATAAAACCTTTCTAATTTTTAGTCAAAACCTTCCTCCAAACCAGGTGTGTAGGTGTGCAGGGTTTTGCATCTCTGATCTGAAGCCACTTAAATTTCTTGTATATGGAAGTTGATAAAACTATGGTATTTCTTTGATCTTAAATTCAAAAATAGGTTGCTGACTTACTGAAACGCTGACTTTAGTGTATGGCATACAGTGCGCTCCAAGAGGACATGGTATTATGCATGTTTGATCGACAGGACAGAAGAAACCTGAAAAAAAAAACAACTGTTTTATCAACAAGCTAACTGATAAAATCTGCCTACATTTAGAGCACTTTCGGCACAAGTTTAAGGTGAAATTACTTGCCGAAAGTGGCGTAACGGAACAGTTTTGGGCCCTTAGGGATATTCTGCTCCGGGGCCGTTCAACAATGAAAACTTTTTCCAAAATATTTTACTCGATTACATTGAATGACCAACAAGGAAGAAAATACGTTCAGATAGAAAAAAGCTCTAAAAAGGTCAAATATCATTCTGGTAAGTGTTAGCCGGGGGAAAAATTGTCTTATTTAATCACTGTTACATAAAGTAATGCGAAAACTCCGAAAAGGCTTGGGGGCCCTTAGGAATTGCTCTGACAGAAACCTACGTCGGTTACGCCACTTTCTGTTTCCTTTCCTTCTAGTGGCATCACTGCTTGAAACCGTTCATATTCGAAATACACATTTTCAACTAAGGGCCTCACAGAAACATTTCGATTTCAGATTCAAATTCAGTACCTTCGTTTTAGCCTGCGTGCAGCCTAAAAACTCTTTCAGTTAGATGAGTTGAGGCTGCACGCAGGCTACGTCGTTTTAGTGTTGAGGCAAATTTTTACGAATCTAGTCATTACAATGTTGATTTAATAGCGATAAAAAGTTTGAAAATTTGTAAGGGATTTGACCGTGAAAAATGACTGAGGGTGTACAATTTCACCCCAAGCGATTATCACGGTCAAATCCTTTAAAACTTTTAATCGCTATAAAATAAACATCGCAAGGATTAGAGACGTAAAAATTTCCCTCTACACTAAAATGAAGGTGCTCAGTCTGAATTTGGGGTCAAAATTTTTGTACGAACAAATTTTCGTAAATTTTGGAAACGAGGCTTTTAGTTGAAAAGGTGTATTCTGCAGTGCTCCTGCTCTGATACAGAAAAAATAACCCCCCATTAAATCAGAAACATGGCGAGGAAACACGGTCAAATAAAAAAATGTTTCACGAAACATTCAATAAAACAGACCCCAAAATTAAAAAAAATTCAGACCTGGTGGACAGGACTGTGTAGCCCCAAGGACGTCTCTATAAAAGCCAGCATTACAAGCGGTTGTATTCCATGGGAATGAGCAAAGTGCTTTGTACATCAACGGACCATATGTTTCAACGAGACTTCTGCCAGTTGTTAGTGATGAGTCACATGACTTCACACTCGAACAGCAAACTGATGTGTAATTCACAGGGCAACAAGGTACTGCACCTGAACCATAGGCCTCTAGGAAGAACAGAGAAAAATGATGAGAAAACACCAAGTTGGTTAAGGGTTACAGATTTAAAGGTTATGAAAAGGGTTAAACTTTGGCCAAACGGCAAAACATTGTTGATCAAAAATCTGAAATTTGCTTGACCAACAAAATGTTTGATCGTTTGGCCAAATTGCGTACCGCAAGCAGAAAATGTTTTTTTAAATTTTTTAAAAACACCTTTTCAGGCTAGTTCTGCTTGTTAAGCATTTTTATCGACGTTGGCAAACGGTCAAACATTGTTCGAAAAGCAAATCTCAAATGTTTGACAAACAATGTTTCATCGTTTAGGCACATCACAAAACACTGCACATCAAACATTTTTTGTGTACCACAAGCAGAAATTTCTTTTTTAAGTTTTTAAAAACACATTTTCAGGCTAGTTCTGCTTGTTAAGCTTTTTTATCGACGTTGGCAAACGATGAAACATTGTTTGTATAGCAAATCTCGAATGTTTGACAAACAATGTTTGATCGTTTGACCATGGCCTTAGAGTTGAAGAATAACGTTAAAAGTTTGGATAGAGATCAGTGTTAGGGCTAGTCCTTAAGAGTAGGATTAAAGGCAAAAGTCAATACGCCACGTCAAAATTGAATATAGATAGGGCTACTAGGCCCTGGCCAAACAATGAAACATCATTTGTCAAACATTTGAAATTTGCCTTTACTCTAAGGTGGGTCCTGAATAACAGGGGGTCCTAATAAGCGGGGAGGGGGGTTGGCGAGATAGCACAATCTTGCTACAAATTTCGTCGCGCGCTACAAAGTCTCCGAGATGGCTAGACTGGGAGACACCGAGGGAACATCAATGTCGCGCGTGACATGTCTCCTAGTTTAGCCAGTCCTTAACGCATCCTTCATTTGGAAGTGAAGGGTCCGAATACCTCAAAAATGGTACCTGAATGCCTATTTTGCCCTAAGTAAGTATTTTTGATATACCAAACTTTCTTTAAGAGGGAAAAAATTGGAAATAAAAATGACAATATATTTCAACGTAATGTAAATATTCTTAATGAAATGATCAGTTCACCAGTTGCAAGCTGCAGTGTGGTTCTCTGTACGAACTCCATCTGACAGACAGACGTAAAACATTACAGAAACGTGTTCGATTTCAAAGAGATTCGAAAAATCAAGCTTGTTTGCTCTGTAAAGTTGATTTTTACTATAACAAAAAGTAAAAATTTAATAAACGGGGGTCCTAATACAGTGAGGGGGGTGTCCGAAAATTTTTCCATAGAAAAAATAAGCGTGGGGGGCCGGTTATTCGGGACCAGGGAGCGCGAAGCGCGGGAGGCGAAACGACCAATGAAATGCGGTTTTCTGATGTGTGATGCAAAATTCGAATT
>JAADKT020528542.1:0-12279 GCA_011763395.2 Chrysaora chesapeakei
GGATTGTCTGTCCTCCATGCGAATAGGGATTCGTGCAGTGACAGAAGCTGATAATAAAAGCAATGTTTCGTCTGAATATGATGTTTGCAAAGATCACCGAAATATCACGATTCGATAAAATAACGTTTGCCAAACTGATGTTTTTATTAACAAAAGTTATGTATGATAATCAAATCTTAACAATATCTTCATAATACCTGAATTTGAGCATTGATACCTTTCCATTAGTCGATGATTCTTCTGGGAAAACTAGAACTGGGAAATTTATATCTGAAAGAAAAATAAACGAAAATAAGCAAGATACAGTATACAGTACACACATACATCACAGCCACATATTAAAAGGTAAGTCACATTCTGATGAGAACATAGGTTCGAAAGGCCTTCGTGTGCCAAATCTTGTGTTTTTGCCTCCACCTCTCTTTAGTATCATGTTTAAAAGGTAAAATGCACAGAGCTATTGTTTGAATAACGGTAGAATCATAAAAAGTCTGCACCTTTTGGATCTATGAACCCATACAATTTTTCCGGCATTGCTTCACTTGGATGAATTGTAACCTCCAATGAAAGTAGACGCTAGAATCTAAGGGATGGGTGTTTTTCCTCTACCCCATGAAAGACATGAAGGAACAGAATGAAATGAAGGGAAGAGACCTTTTGGATGTCTGAACAAACACAGAAGAATTTTGCTTGTAAGTTGTTCGGTGAGTCTATCAGGCAATACTTTATCTGCTGCCTGTCAGTAAGGGTAAATCTCTTACCTGTTCTGGTAATACAGTCCTTCAGTTTATCTTGTACACTTCCATGTGAATTTTCATAGTTTTGATATCCCATTAGCCAGCTTATTAAGCTTGGTAAAGAGCTACTGTTTGACACCTGTAAACAACAAAATTTAACTTTGTTTTTACTAGATAAGCTAAAAACTGTATGTAGAAACAAACAAATGCTTTTTCAATCAAGAAGACTAAGAGAACATCTGTATAAAGCAAAAATGCGCTAATTGCGTATTTAGGCGCAATCTTTATTTCTGAAATGAAATTAGGAATGACAAGTCAATGTCGAGGTAATGTCAACATAATGTTTTAAAACGTTTAAGTGGACATAACTAAAATAGTATCATGATGAAAAAAGTTTAAGAAAATCATTATTCAATTATCTCCGCATCACAAAAAGTTCTGAATTCCTCGAAAATTCACAATCCACTGTTTCTTCTGTTGAACTAGCATTGCCTTTCTTCTCAGTAATTTCCCCTAGGCTCTTTCACTTGGCGGACCACCACTCGCATACGCTCGATGCGTCTTTTTTCTAGGTTGATATCAGCTGCACTTTCTACATTTTCACGTTGCTTGTTCTTACTGACCAGGTATTATGTTATTAATAAAAGCTTTTCAGATGCCTTGATGCTCAACTGATCGTCACGTCGAGTTTTCGAGACTTAGGGCCCATATACAGTAGTGTATATGGGTCCAAATTCACGCAGGTTCAATCGCGTTGTTTTACAGTTTTGAATTTTCACGTATTCTTCTCAGCGAGACTGTCTTGAAACTTTCAAAATTGCTCAAAACAATTGTTGCGTGACATTCTACATTATTGACCATTTTGCGCGAACGATAAAAAGCTCGCGTGAGTGCATTCGCGCAAGGGGTGCATCGCGATTGCTCGCATGAAACGAAAAGGTCTGGGGTTGGATGTTTTTGAGCTATGTCGCTTATTTGCACGCACTTGATGGAAAGAGTGAAGGTGAAGGTGAAATGGTGTTTTAGCACCAGTCACTAGGATCTTAGTAGTAGGGTAACTTATCGAGACCTCGACCCTGGCTGTGACGCTACCGTGGCTGGGCTCGAACCCTGACCACACTGAGCTCCTGACACCACGAGTCAGCTGGATTACACCACGACGCCACAGCACCTTCAAACGAATAAGTCATAAAACAGACTTAGTACCAGACTGGAAAGTTGCTTTCTGTGGGAAGTAAATGACATGTCAATGACACATCAATGATAAATCAGAATGAAACAATGTAATTCAAATTAGTTGAGCTTCCAGTGTATAAATGTGATACATGTACTAATAAAGTAGTAATAAGGCAGTAGTATTTATTATTTATTCATACCAGCATATGTGATTCCACCGATTCTATCACAAGGCTATCTAGCTCTGATATACTATTTGAAACCAATACCTACAAAAGAAGCAAACATGTGAATAACATTGAGATTTAAAACCAAACCAGATCACAGCAAATGGGGCATTATTCAGATTAATGGTTTATGGAGGCAGCTGCCCAGTATAGGCATCAAAGTCATATGAAAAAGGATGCAAGGCTTCGAGTGCTTTACAAACACAGGCTCACTAAAGATGGGGAGTGGGAATTAGGTAACAATCCAGATACACACTTTTTTCTATAAAAAACCTAGCTCAAGGCCTAGTTCTTAAAGTTCCTTATTTTTTTACCTCTTTTGAGATGAGTGTAGTTCCAAAAGTTCCTTAATAGTTCCTTAATTTCAACTGCACACATAGTTTAATGACTACCGTACAGAGACATTGGCATGTATTTGCATGTATTTGCATGTATTTGCATGTATTTGCATTTATTTGTATGTACTAAGCAAAGCTCAAGACTACTCAAGGATACATTTGATAAATGCGTAAAGTACAATTTATGTGATTTTCGACTGCAAATGAATGGACAGGGCTTTCTAATTCTGGATTGTTTGCAGTGATAAAAATATTCAACAATGAAAAATTCCGTAGTGATTTTCTCTTTAGTAGTATAAGTTCTTTAAATTTTCGGGCCTTCTACATGTAGGTTCCTTATAAAGTGGTTCCTTACAAAAAAAAAGCGTGTAACAGGAGACTATTTTTAAACTTATCATAAATAGTTGCATTGTTTTCTTTTGTTTATAGAACAATAGCCTCATTAGGTTCTGGCATCCCTGAAACAAATATTCTTACTTTTGATTTAGATGACAAATTTCTCTCATCTTTTTGGGGAAATGATATTATTCCAAGAATAGAGCCACAAACTATCAAAATCCATCTGAAACAGGAAATTTACCATTATTATAATTATTATACAATTAATCTAGTTTCCAATGCATGCAATTAATTTTTAGAAAAATTTGGTCAGCATGATACAATGTGTCTTTATCAGATCTTGTCTGCATTTGGGACTTCTGCTTGGATAGAGCTGATTGTCTCTGATAAATGTCAAACAACACAAGCTTTCATTGGAATGATAGGCAACAATGCAACATAAGGCAATGATCACAAGCAACAAAAATCAATGCAGGGTTATGCAAGGTAATGCAAGACAGGGTGATACAAAGTGATGAATGGCAAGGCAAGACAAAGCAAGGCAACGCAAAGTGATATTTGAAGGCAGCACAATTTGCTGCATGCCACAAATGGTTATGCAAGGCTTGGAATGATAATGCAGAAAAAGGTAATGCAAGTTAATCCAAGGCAATACATGATGACAACAATCTGTTACGTTTTCAGGCAATCAGTTGCATAGCAACTGCAGCTGTCTCAGCCATAGGTTGAAAATCCCCGGGCACATCATAATGGGTTTGGGATACCAGTTTTTACTTTTTGACAGGGCATTGCTCCAGTCTGCAGAGTAGGACAGTTCCAGTGAGTTGTTATGTATTTCCATTGCTCTGTTCTATTGTTCTATTGTTTATCTCGCAAGTGCAGTGCCACACTCTGCAGACTGGGCATTGCTTGCCAAAAGAAACTAGCAGGAGCAAAGATATGTGTTCACATCGAATGCAGCATCAATAGCAGAGTTATATATCATTCAATATCAATTTCATAGAGTTTTTTTAATACTTACTGCCTTGCTAAAATTCCTTTTGGTAAGATGCTTAATATAATGAGAAGCTGCACACAAAAGAGTATTCGAATAATGCACAATAATGCACCAATAGGCAGATATATTAAGAACAGGAATAATGCAACTCCATCTGGGATTCTAGAAAATAAAACATAATGCCAAATACATAAAAAATAGGTAACCTATAGGCATCAACGGATAGCTCTAGGGAGCAGTTGGGGCAGTCTTGCATATGCACGCACGAGATAAACAATAGAACAATAGAAAAGAACAATAGAAATGGGCTTCTGCATGAACAAGATCTTTTGGAGAACTGCCACTCTGCAGACTGGTATATATAGTATCTACTGCAGAGTTTGGCTTTTTCAACGAGATCTCTGGTTTGCAAGAGCCCCATTCTATTGTTCTAGCCTATTGGTAGCCTGCATTATTACATTGAAAAACTCAGGTTTGCAAGTGCCAAACTCTGCAGTGTGTGTACTAATATAACCCATAATTACTAAAAGCTATTCAAACTATCTTAGATTGTTTTAGGCACACAAATTAAGACTACTATCTATACCGTTCACCAATCCATAACATCAATCACCTATAGCCCTAGGCTTAGTTACCTAGATAGATAGTATCTAGCCTTGTTAATTACCGTTATAGTAGAGATAGTCTATACACACAGGTATCTATTAACTAGACTATCTACCCTGCTGGTACTGAGGTAGACTAGGTATAGGCCTTCGCAAGACACACAGACTAATAATTCTTCGCGGCTTTACTTAACAATTATAGTATACCTTGTTATATAAAACAGATCTTCAATCACATTAGGCGCCATCAAAGACCAGGAATATCAGGACAGAAGAACAAAACAGATCGAAGCCCTGACCTCAATTTGACACTTCGCTGCCTCTCTGGCTAGGCCCTTCCAACGAGTAACCAATATAGCAATTACTTCATGTAGGTTACGGCAAGATGATTTTATCCGGTATCGAACTTAGAAACTAATTAACTCAAGGGTATTGAACGCGTTATTCGGTGCTATGAAAAGTGCCCAACCAAATAATAGAACAAAAGAATGCAACTTCAGATTTCGTGTGAAAACATTAAGTTAGCAGTTTTAGTACTGTAACCATTGCTGTTTAAAAAGCCAAGTTCCTGACTGAAAAAGCAATTTTTGATTCGTTGAGACATTTCGTGCTGCTATGTGGCCCCCAAAGCAGGAAGGACTATCCCGATCATGTCAATATTTTCGCCTTTTCACGCACCCAAAAAAAATCGGAAATCCAGTCACAGGTTTTAGCTAAGTATATTTTAAATGATATTCTGTTGTGACTTGACTTACAAACACGATGGATTTGTTGCTACTTTAATTTGAAACTACATCCCGTCATCTACCGATCCATTTTGTTACTGAAAGATTTTATAATTGAAACGAACTGGTCTTCCAAATCGCGTACTTTTCCCTAACAAAAAGGTTGTTTCTTTGCCGTTGCTATGCTATCGAAATCTTGGGTTTCATGTTTCATCGATTTCTTCTTCACTTGATTCGTTTGATTCGTTCTGAAGTACGGAACCTAGTCATTATCACTACTATACCAAGTAGGTAAATAATCTTCGCTTATAATTTACTGCAAGAAAGCTGCAAGGAAAACACCCAGAAGAAATCAAATACTGAATTTGAATAATGGTTTTAAAAAGATTAAAATTCATTGCAATACAAAACGAATAAATATACAATACACATAGCTAAATCACAATCTCATTCATGTAGAAGTAGTGAACAAGTCGGAGTATCTTTACTTTCTATCCGAGTAATATTTGGGACCTAAAATCAAAGCATTCCGTACTATATGAGAGCCATACTGCCTTATGCTATCAAACCTTAAAATCTAAATAAAAATTGTGTAGCTATGGAGCAGTTCAAAGGCGCGCTAGATTCCCGGGTATACAGGGAAAGGGATGTCCAGGCCATTAGACGCATTTCGCAGGTAGGGGGGCTGCTCGGTCTAAAATTAATCCTACGACGCTGACAGGCTCACTGGAAAGACAAATTTTGCCGCACGCTGCAAAGTTTCCGAGGTGACTAAACTGGGAGACACTGAGGAGGCATCAATGTCGCGCGCGACCTGACTCCTAGTTTAGCCAGACCTTTACCCAGTCTTATATTATACGACATCTTAAAACAAGAAATCTAATTCTTTAAGGTTTACCATGTTTGTCTCCCATTTGAAAGGTGGTCATGTACGCGATAAACCGCGTTCACCAAAAACCCAATGCTGTAACGGCTAGGGCTTTTAGCAAGGAAGTACGTAACGCTGGAAGGAAAAACTTGGACCACTATCAAAAGCTGTCCAGCTAATAACTTATATACAATATTACTACATAGACAGTATTATTACCTATATATGATCAGGAATTATTTTGATTTTATTATAAGATTTGTAATATAAATGTTTAATTTGAATGTTTTATTACCCGATGCAAAGTTAGTCCAACAGTCTTCTATCTTAAAGATTGGCTTTAAGGCACACACATGCACACTCAGGTTAGATCTCGTTATGCATCATTGTCTCACATCAAATGGACCATATGCAGAGGAGTTGTAATGTTAAGAAAAACTGTACCAACAACATTTGCACCTCTCAGATTCGCCCCTTGCAGATCACAACCAGTCAGGTTACAGTTCTAGATAAAGGAAAAGACACAAGTTATAAATTTCACCAGAAAAGACAAAGAGATTGTAAAACCCTATAAAACTGGTGCACCATCTCAAGAAATTGTAGACCCCTCGGTGGGTAAGAAGGAATGGTCAAATACATTGTGGATTAGAATTTAGTCGAGATACACGCCACGAGCCTACCGTCAACTCAGTTGTCAATTCATGCAAAGTTGGTAATTGAGTGCCCAAGGAGTTGTATTTATTGTTAATTCAGTTGTTAGAAGCAGCGGCAAAGCTTAAGCTGTATTCAGGATCTGTAACTGCTTCAGGATCACGTCACGTTAACAAATACAGACTGCCAGTCTGTTTTACGATGATAAAGAAACGCTCTTTTCTTTGAAATCAAAGAAAAGAAATCTTCCAGACAGGGAAACAGATTTTGATTCAACATGTATCCAGTCGGACTGCACTCGTGGCAAAAATCATAGATCACAGAAATTCGGGGACTTTCAGGTTCTAACGAAGGCTCAACGATAGAAAAACCACCCCTCTTCCCCCGAATAATGTAGGTATGCCTTCTGGTTACGGACAGACCCCGGAAGCATGCAACAACGAAAAATAATACCAATATTGTCCCAAAGGGAGAGGGGGGCGAAAAATTCTCGCATCATCATCATTAAAGCCGTGTTGTTAGCTGAAAATAATCAACGATATAGGGTGTATTTTTTGGTCACATTCTGTTTTCAACAACAGGCGCCTTCTGTTTTTGGTAGACGTCGAAACTTTTTTTTTCGTTCCGTCTTCTGAAAACGGCAGGTTTGGTAGGCCTCCAAAACCAACCGTCCCCGAAGCTGGAAGGTTCGCAGACATCGCAAGGAATCTCCTTCTCGCTTTAAAATGAATGGTTTTAGTTCGAGTATGTTCTGATGAGCCTACCTATTTCGGCAACCGTGTATTTTTGGTACAGGAAACTTTTTCCTGCTGAGTCTTCCATTCTCAGAATTTCCAAACATGCATATATCAACCATATCTGACTAACATGCGAATAGATTTTCATGGTCTTAAGATTTTAGGCCCTTCTCATGACGTCATCGATCACGTCACACCCAGACATTTCCATAAATGGTACGTTGTCTTAAATTCATCCCAGCTGTCCACTCTAACGATAGAAAACTTAAAAAGTTTGGTTATGAACTTGCTTAGATGGCTGGGCTATTTACCCCGTCTATACGCCCGTAATATTCACATATGATTTTAGGATTCAGATCTGATTTTGCATCGAAGTGATGCATTACAACTTTCATGGACAAAATTTCAGAAACTAGAATTCATACCTCCAAATCAGCACCAGCAAGAACGGCATCATGTAATACAGTATTCTGCATGTTTGCTCCTTTGAGATTTGCTAGCCTTAGATTGACACCAGTCATTTGACAGCCTTCTAGAAGAGCTCCTTTCAAATTTGCACCTGGGGATATCGGATCAAACATCAGATCAAACATAAAAACTTCATTTTATTTGACAACTGCAGTACAGCCTGGTTCTCATTGGTGTATATCGTCGGCGATCATCGCAGACCGTCGCAGACTACCAAATGCAAATCCAAATGAAAACCCCTGATTTTTACTCACAGACAGTCTGCAACGATCGCAGACTGTCGCAGATGCTGCTATTAAGTCAAAATGTTTTGAAATTTACCGCAGACTGTCCGAGATCAGTAAAAAAACAAAGGTATTCATTTTGAACTGGCAATCTACGATAGTTGCAGATAGTTTGCAATGATCTGCGACATAAATTAACTGCGACGGTCGTTGACGAAGTACAACAAATGAAAACTAGCCTTAACATTATTACCAGAAACAATTGACAATATGGCATAGTCATACACGCACCTTCTAAGTTAGCTTTGTGGCCAGTTGGATCTTCGAAATTACATTTGATCAAAGATGCACCTTCGAGGTTTGCTCTGGACATTTTCACATTACTGAGATTTGCTTCCTAAAGAAAATCACACAGTCTAGGTTGAAGTGAAATGGTTTAGCTATTTAGCGCCAGTCGCTACGATCTGAGCAGTAGGTTAACTAAGCGAGACCTCGATCCTGGCTGTGACGCTACCGTAGAAAAGAAAGGGCTCAAACAATGACCTAGCTGAGCTTATGACACCACGAAGAAGATGGGTTTGGCCACGACGCAACACCACCTTCAAGTCCTTTGTCTAGATCCTCTGTCCGTCTGTTAACAGGTAGGGACATTAAAACGGACGTTCACTGTCTATGGACATCGTTCGTCCCACACTTTTAAGGGTTTGGAACTAAAGAAATAGATCTAAGAACTAGATATTGTAAATTTACGAGCCAAGACAGCAAACTAATAAAAACACCACTATGCAGACACAAAGAACTAATCTGTTCAGTCCATTTCTAATCAGTTATACCAAATTCCAACCAGTTCAAACCAGTTCTAACAAGTTCACACAAGTTCTAGCCGGTACCAACTAGTTTAAACCAGTTCTAACTATTAATGATTTGAAGAGCATCAGACTAAAAAGACTAAAAAGAGGCTTTCACTGAGATATTTCTTTCAGAACATTTCTGCCACTGCTGGAAAATTTGACATTTAAGAAACTCACGTCAAGACAAGCACCAGTCAAATCTGCTCTTTCCAGACAACTGTTACCCAAATTCGAACCAGACAGATCACAACCAGCCAAGTTAGCAAGCTTGAAATTGATATAACGGAGATCCAAATTGGACAGGTCAGTTCCAGTTAAGTTGATGCCCTAAAGAAGAAGAGACTAATGCTTAAAATCCAAATTTCAAGCAGTAACGGAAACCATGAACAGTTACATAAGCACTTAAATATACAAAATGAATATTTATAAGAAGAATGAAACAGGCAAGAAAGTGACCTTTAATATATAATGCTGAGAAGAGTTTGGGCTTGTTATAAAGCTAAGGCTTTACCTGACACGGCATTATAAAGGATCAAGACGTCTGAATCGATCAGTGATGTTAACTCGAGCTAAACTCTCGGCAAGACTTAATTCACTCTGCCGCACAACAGTGGCTCGATACTATAGCAAGGCGTTGATACAGACGAGAAGCCACTGACGAGCCAGATCTTTTCAACCGTGAACTCGTAATGTAGCCCAACCTAGTTGTCTCGTTTGCAAGCACTGAGAGGTAGAATTCGTAGGAGAATGCAGAGAAAATGAGCATAGCATGATGCGTCTCAGTGGAAAGTGTCGAGCCTGTGGCATAGAATATTGTCATGGCAATTGATACATGCTAGCAAGGCACAACTCAGACCCGACGTCAGAGCTGGCCCTTTTGTTATACTACTGCATTAGGGGTCAATAACAAATTTGAATACATCTGCATTACTATCTAAACGATATAAGTATGCTAACCAATATTCCAACAAGTTAGGCCTACTAATGAGAAATCATTTCCAAAACAAATAAGCTAAATTTCAGCCTACCTGACACCGCAGCTCGCAAATCGATGGTGTTGATAGCAAAATTCTAACAAATTCATCTCTTTCCATCGGAAAAATACTCGTCCTGTTGGCCTAAGCAAAAGAATAAAAATGACTCACAGCTAAACTTCAAAAGCAATTTCAACGAGGTCTATAGTTCGGTGGAAATTTCGGAAGCTCTCTGATCATGCAGTGCATTATTTAGTCCTATCAATAGTGGTATGCTACTTGTGGAGAACTCGTTCAACTTAGATTCAACAATTCTTCCAGTATTCCAGTATTTTCCTTCTTCACTATAAAGAAATAAAGAAATCCTGGCCTCATTCTTACTTACCCGAATTTTGTGTTCCAATTCTTCCACTACTTTGCTCAGACCATAGAATTTCGCTTCTTCGAGCACTCCTGAAAGTAGGCGCTACAATGAAGATCCCACTTATACTTATAAGTATTTGAAACGGCTTGCGAAAAAGCTACCAAAGAAGATGGTTGAGGCCAAACTTTGGAGCAAAATTTTCAGCCCAGAGTCAACCCAACTTTAAGAATCTTCATCTTCAAATATTTCATAAAACATGGCAGCAATGAAGGCAAGAATTATTCGGAAATCAAACTGAAGAGCGGCATTAAATGGCATCAAGTGTCATACCTTTAAGATCGGCTCTTTCTCCCACGATAAGTGTACCTTGTCGAAGATAATTTAAGATTATTTCAAAGTACACAGGACTTCTGTCAATCAAATAGGCACCTTGTCCATCAACTCTGCTGTACCAGGCACAATCTGTTGGCAATAAAACGGTATAAGTATTCTACTCTCCTCACTACTAATTAAGGAAATAGTCTTGCTGTGTAGGCATGCAGGACTTTGAGCAATAAAGAGGGGGGGGGGGGCAAAACTGTCAAGAAAGAAAAGAAGATAACAGAAGAGAAACCTATATGTTAATGAAAGATAACGAAAAACTTTTACTTTAGCCCGGCAAAAAACCGTTGGAGGCAATGAAAAGCTAAATACCAATTAATTGAAAGGTCATCAGGTGTTCAAGCTTTTAGAAAAGAACACTCTATACAAAGTGAGAAGTAATGAAAAGCTAAACCTGGAGAATAACGTATTTGGTTTGAATGGAAATGTTATAAAGGAGTGCGAGCCTCCAGAAGAGAACACTCTATACACTGTTAGAAGTAATGAAAAGCTAAAGCAAAAGAACAACGAATTGATTTGAATGGCAAGGTCTTTGGAGTAGTGCATACCTGCAGAGGAAAACATCCTTGCGAGCATACTGTCAGGATCTTTGGTTAAAGTTGTCCTGGAAAGGAAAGAATCGAGGTGTTGCAAAAGAAAGTACATAGAGGATTGAAAGTAACCTAAATGTATCTTGTTTTGCTCATAGTCATAAAAATACACTTGAACATGCTATAACTTGTCATGAATGGCGAAAACAAGCCTTGAAAAGTACAAAACAGAACAAAAATAAGCAGAAGCAAGCTAAAGCGAGCTAGGAGACTTAAGTTCTAAAAAATAAGCAACTATTCAATTGTATATTTGTCATGAATGGCGAACACAAGGAAAGATTTTTCCACAAGTGGCATACCTCAATTGGTGGGATTTGAACCCAGGACTGCATGATTAGAGAGCCAACGACGTTCCCACTGAGCTATAGACCTCAATGAAATCGCCGAGTAACTCTCCAAGTCATATAACCTTGAACATGCTAAGGTTGATAAACTTACCTTGTTGTCACAAATCTGGTACCACCGACATTTAGTGTCACCCATTCGTCACTTAACGAAGACGCTGGTAAGAGAGATAATTAAGCCTACTGTCAAACAATAATAAAATAGGAAATACATATAACCGTACTGTAACGAAAAGAACAGAACAGAAGGCTCACAAAGGAAAATGCATTTGAACATCGGTAAGCCGACCTCCAAAAGGAAACAGAAGTTTGTTTGAATTAGTAGTGAGGTTTCAACTTATCGAGGTTAACACCTAAACTAACCAAAACCAAGGGAGGCGGAAAAAGTTCTAGATAGCAAAAGTTCGACTTAAGCGGTAATCGGCTGGTTTCCATAAGATCGTTACAACTAAAGATCGCCGTGAATCAGTTGTGTGTGATATTTTAAGATTAATATCGTTGAGATTAACGATCAATACAATCCTTGAACAATCGTGTAACAATCGTCTGATGTCTACGATCTTATGGAAGCCAGAATTCTGACTAACCTGAAGAGTTCGACTCGAGCACCTTCTGTTGGTTGTAGCAAGGAATAACACTACCAACGCTTGAAGAAGGATCTGCCAATAAGAAATAATAAAGAA